>WPIO01000004.1:6702500-6875000 GCA_009760855.2 Cristatella mucedo | reverse complement strand
ATCGTTGTACATTAGTAAGAGAAGATTATTAATAAAGGAAGATAAAAATATATATAGTTTAAACAGTATATATTTTGCTATATTTCAAAAAGTTTATAACCATATTTCAGAAATTGCATAGCTCTAAGTAATGTGTGCCGTTAGGGGTGTATGTGTATATAGTGCTAAGCAATGTGTGCCGTTAGTCGCTCTATGGTGGATTTAATAAATAGAAGCAAGGCGTCTTCTGCGTTGAAAATAATTAGGTGTGTGCAATGCATAGCATTTCTTGATCAAAGATTTGCTCTTAACGCTTCAATAGAACTAGAGCCCACGAGCATCAGGCGTTTTTATTTTGGCGGCGTCAAGCCCCATGGCTTTGATTGGTCGGCAGTCCAATTAAGAGCCTAAAAATTAAAAAAACTTCAGCTTCATTGATAGTCAGCCGACTTAACTCCCCTTCTCAAGATGTGATAACTTATGGTTTCGGGCCAAAATTGGTGCCGATTTAGAAGGAAAGTTGATTGTGTGCAACGTCAGCAAAGTCTAGATCCCTTGGATAAGGAACTGTTTTGCATCCTTAGGTGATTCTCACTGACTATTCTCTTTTGCTTAAGTAAAACTTCCCACCAGATATCTGCTTGATGTCTTTGAGCTCTTGCATGCTTTCTCACGCTAAATTGCTTTGGCTTTTACTGCACATCTTCGCCTATATCGCACATGTCGCCTGGAACATGTTCATGCACACCATAATGTGGTTACTCCAAATACTCGTTTGCAAGAATTCAGTGTGTGCCGTTTTAGGATCACGTCATCGATCCCGATATGAACCCAGTGTTTTGGTTTTATCAAAGGGGAGGGTTCGCAATGAGCACTGAGATTCAGGCTGCTCTATCAAGAGACCCGCTTGCAGTGATGTCGAATGGAGATGTCAGGGCGGCATTAACGTTTCCCCCAGACGTACGAGGCGAGATCACATTCACCGTCGGCGTTAATGACTCTCTTGGCCGTGGGGACACGGCGACTGTAAAAGTGAGTTGACCCCATGGCGTGTTTGCATTTATCGATATGCATTTTGCTCCAATTACAAACGAAGCTGGGTGAGCACTGTAGTAACAGTTTCCAAGCATAATATGCACTCAGTGTTGTTGCCGACGATGTGCTCTCGAGAGCAGTGAGTAATCAGAAGCTAGTAGAAACTCTCAAAATAAATAGGGCTCATACACGTCAAATCACTCATGAGGCGTTACTAACGAACATTGCCCAAGATTCGTCATTGTCCGAAACTAGCAATTGCTGCTAGCGATTGCTAGTGTCTATGTGCTAGTGCAATACGGCTAGCAATTTTCGGTGCCACTTTGTCATTGGTCACCAGCCTGCTTCTGGTGCTTTTGAAATGCTATTTAAAAAAACAGTCACTACAGTGGGTGCACGAACCCTTAGCTGCAGCATTAGTGTGCACTCCTCATTCGACTACCGTGCATGCAAAGCCTAGGCAGTGTTTACTCTCGGGTTAGTATTAGTGGCTGCTGTTAACAGGTGGGTGCATCACTTAAGACATCATCTCCCCGAAGATGAGTGCAACAGCAGAACGATCAATAAAACAAATCATAACGACAATAAAGTATTGCATTTGCATTATACAATCCTAAGAGAAACAGATCTCTATGCAGATGCTGCTTGGTCCTCACGAAGATTATTTTTCTGGATTATTTGTATAGTCTCTTTGGTTTACACGTGTTTTTAAATGCCACTCTTCCGACTGAGCACAGTTTGTTCTGGGTTCACTCCTTGATTTGAATCTACTATCTTTGTGCTGTCACTTGCAGAGCATTAAGAAATTTCACCCTGACAAATTTTCCCTGAACCACCAAGGCTGTTAAGCTACAATGCTCTAAACAGATGTGTTGTCCCCTCTAAGATTTTTGAGGATAAAAATCGATGCACAAATTGCTTCATTCTAGTCAGGGAAAACAGTCTCAAGTCAAGCTACTTATTTAATTTCTGGGCATAGCATTGCAAGAGTCCCATCTTGTAATTATAGAACATGAACTTTCAGGAGAATTCCAAAGCGAGTGGTAATAATGTCCACATACGACCGACACAGGTGTTTCAGGTATACTAAGGTTGCAAGTAAAGAATTTATGACTAAATAGCCTCATTTATATAATGGCATGCAGAAAAGACTCATCAGGGATCATCGCGCTTTCAGCTGGCACAACAGGATTGCCTGCTTCCGGACTTGAGCCCACGACCTGGTTGAGGAGTGAGAGCCAGGAATTCCTGTACTCAGCTCCAGATACCAGTTGTCATTTCTAAGCATTGCAGATAAATTAACTTTCAGATATAAGGAGCTAATCAATGCGTCTCATTTATTAAGTCGAGGGACTCTTTCCAAGCAGCCCTGGACTCCTTTTTCCAAAAGTGTTTATTTGGGAAGTGATAACTGCAGGCATATCCGCTTAGGTACTATATCTGGATTTGGCTAGATGATCTATGTACGTGTAAATTAATAGCAAATGTGCAACTCACTTCTGTGTTTTTTGCTGAGGGAAAGTGCTACAGATCTCTCAATCGGAAAAGCCTTGTCGAATGGAAATTAAAGTTAGCAGAATTGCTCCTCGTGGAGAATAATGCTATCTGCACACATTCCCATAGCAATGCTTAGGGTTTGCTCTACATTTACAACTGAGGCATGGCGTGACCGCGCCGTCTCTCCCAGTTGAGCTTCATTTGATTTGTATCGTGGCTGTATTATGCTTGTTGGAAGCTGCACATTCTCCTCGCCACTCAAATCAGCATTAAAGCTGATTGCACGACAGAGATGCACCTTTTAATCGGAGCTTGAATAGCCATAACATAGGTAATATTTCACCAAATATTAGGAAGGCGATCCAAGCATAAGCACTTGAATGCACATTCCTGTGATGTGGCCGCCTATGCTCCGCAAGTATGGCCTTAAAGTTGTGTTTTTCAATCTAGGTTCACACAATCGGGCGGGAACATCTGGCACTTGTTACTCTCGACAAGCCGATCCATGACAACGCCGCCATACGAGACTGGCTTGTCAGGTTAGTATACCTAGCTGCGAGTCATGTTGAATTCTTTCTCGAGGTCCCAGAAAAAAGACGATCCGCTTAGTTACTTTTTGAATGTATAATGTGCTCCGCTTTGAGGGATTTTCGTTAGATTTCCCCTACTGAGAACAAGGTTGATTCCTCCAGGACAGAAAAGGTTCGTGAAATACCCTGAACTATATGCAGCTATTTCCAAATGCGTTGGCTACTTTTCTTTCAGGGCTTTTAAAGATACAACAGGCGTCACCATAGGAATCGATCGAATAGAAGCGAATGCAGCAAATCGTGCCAGGTAAGTTCCCGAGGTAGTATTTGTGCTAAACTTAGTAAGTACACGATGTATTCACGCGATCAAGCCAATCTTCAGGATAGGTTTAATGCGCTATAAATATGCTGTAACTATGTAATCACTCACATATCCTCGGCCCAGAATATTTTAAAATCAAGCAGCAGTAACTAGTCTGGCTTTGACTCTATGCAGATGACTATGCCGTTTGCAGTCTTCATTCCATCCCACCAAATGTGTGAGTGAATTGATGATATGATGCTTAGAAGTTCAAAGTATGGATGCTACTGCATGTCTTTCCTACGTTCCTGACATCTTTATTCAGGTCCGACGTCTATCTCTATGTTCCGGTACGCAACGATGAAAAAGCTTGGACAACAAACGATGTACTTAAGTAAGTACTTAAGCCAGGCATGTGGATGCAGACATCGCATACGATCCCTTACAGCACGATGTCATGGAATGACCCCCACCTAAAATTACTTTGAAAGCTTCTTTCTAGCTTCTCTTTGTAGATTGATCGAGCAAACTCCGTCTTTAAGAAATGTTCTTACTGAATATGGGATGCAGGACACAAAAGTACGTACATGATTGTTCGGGTATATCTTGTTATGGAACTCACAAAGCCCCTGGAATTTCGGATTTCCAGTTACTCAGCCTAGGTCAATTTAGGCAAGAGTTCTGCTGTCAGTAATAGTATCCGCGACTCACAACAGCTCTCATATAGCTTAAAACCTAGTGCTTACGGCTGTTATCCTGCCTAGCCATAAATCAATGCATTACCGGTTCCTATCCACTGTGGCTCGGGAGCGGTGAATGATAAATATGGTAGCCTCGTTCGCAATCTCTGCAGCCGTTGTAGCCTCGTGCTGCGGCTGCTATTTCAGCAGCCCCGAACCGCAGGTATCGAACGAACGCGATCGCCAACTGTGCATACCATCTTCCGAATAGAATTTTATTACTGTCACATGGTCACGCGACAGGGGCTCCAAATCAAATGCACTTCGTGGTTTCGCAGTTGCACCAGCGACCACTAGCGAAATGCAACCCGTGCCTGCAGCGCTTTTAACTGTTTTCGATGAGCCCGAGCTGGATGGATTTTGTTGTTGGATTAATTGAGGAAGCACCGGCCGACGGGCCGGATGATTTGCCTGCCAGGCAGGACTTCAGTCATTCACCGTCACAGCTGCAAGATCAGAAAGTGGCCTCGAATGACGCGCGTGCACGCGTGATTCGTCTGCACACAAGTAACGGCATATTTTTCGGGCCTACCTTATCTTCTCACTAGGCAATCCATAATAAAGGAGCTATAAAGAACCGACGGCATGGTTCTTGCCGAGTCACGCAGGTTGCACAGGAGTCTGTCGTGGTGACACCTGAGCACTAAGTGGCGAGCAATTTGTATTTCTACTTGGCAGACTGACCACCGGATTAGATTAACTCTGACGAATTATGCTACTCGCGCGTGAATTTATCTTAGCAAGGCAGAGTCAAAGAGGACAGGGACCAGGTTTTGAACCTTAAGTAATTGCTGAGAGAATACTGAGCTCTGTGCCAGCAGCATGGACACTTGGCTACGCGTCTGATTTTTCTGTTTTTTCATGCATAGCCATTTGCTACTGATGCTGGTCTGTCGCTGAAAGTCAAAAGTGATTTGAATTCGCCAGGCGACCAAGTTGCTAGCTAATGAAGTCGGGGAAAGCTGCTCCGGTACTTTCTGGCGCTCTCTCTTTGCAGGCAGCCATGCTCGCCGAAAGGGGTTCGTCAGCGAGAAAGGACTATGTCGTGGCGACGGCAATATGCGCCGTTCTTGCAGCCCTCCTGGCTGTCCTTGTCGTCGTCTGCTTCATCGTGAGGCGGAAGTGAGTTCGGCCAAACTGGTTTGGAGCAGAGCTCTCTCCCTCTCTCGGCTGTGGCCTGAGCTCGAGGGCAGTGCTCCTGAACATTGTCAGTCCGGTCACTAGCCGGAACGTCTAACGGCCGGCTGATCTGACGGCTGCTATCGCCGTGCTCACACTCTGGGCGTCTGCTCGATTGAGCACTGCAGCTGGCGGCTTTTGCTCCAGCGTCGCCGCTAGCTTTTTCTTTCATCTGTAGGTTGCAGAGAAAACTGCGAGAAGCTCACTCAGTCTCAGCAGGTATGTATATCCAATGGATAATGCCCAACTCGCGCGTTTAGATTAGTGCTATGCAGGAGAACTCTCCGGCGCGGCTTTCCTGTGGATAGTAGCGACGTGGCTTAATTATTTGAACTGTAGCAGCTCTCACATTGGCGAATCGAACTGGCGCGAGATGGTGCACTCTAGAGCAAAGAAGCGACGTTCTTTTTTTAGACACGCACACACTTGGATTTGACCTGGGTACATATGTGTGCTTACGTGGTCGCGTGTTCTGCTTCGTGCTCTTTGCCTAAGCGGATTGCTTATGCTGGCCTATGCTATTTAAGCATAAAAGCATTGCACGTTTTTCAAACCTTGCTCTCTTTATACGCTGACACTGGTGGTCTTGTCTTTAAGCTTTGCCTTGCGGTCGTACAGCTTCAGCTTGTTTGGTTACCCTGTCGTGTTTCACTAGTCATTATAATGCCGGGTGGGCTTCTCTGCAGTGGACAGAGTACACGCTGGCTAATGCTTCAACTTTTTCCAAGCTGGTGAGCTGGTCGCGAGTGATCCTCTGAGCCTCGTGTTAAGCTATTCGCACCACAATAGGCCCAATTAGCAGTCCGATAATTCGAGTGCATTAAGTAAGCAATGCAAAGCTGCTAGCGAGAAATTGCCTGACACTAGAAACATTCTTCAGCGAAAGGATTCATTTCTCGAATTTTCCAGGTCCTATCGACACAAGAGCAGTTCCGGTTTCCGTGTCTATCTCTAGTTCGCTGAAGAAACCGATCAATGGGTGAGCTTCCCTGGTTTGCTGTGCTGATGTAGTAATGGCATAGCCGTATTAACCAATGCTAATTGTAAAGTTTAAAATCAGTACCTCTTCTTCCAGATCGAATCCTATCTATAGGGACGCTAACGACGAATTAGAACACAATGGCAATTGGACGAGGCGCAACGGAGGCTATGAAAGGTATGTATTGCATGTTAAAAATGCTAAATTTGATCTCAGCCCAAAACTCTGCCAAACCTCAGTGACTATCTAAGTGTGGTGCCAAAACTTATCTGTTGATCAATTGAAATCTAAGATGCGCATCTCTACTTCAATGGAAATAAAATTCGGATTTAATACGCTGCGAAAATAACCAATATTCTAAACATAACTGAATCTGAGTGACAGCAAAGTCTAGCTGGAAGAAATGGCAGAAGTGGTGAAAAGACGCCACAGGGCAGGACGAATAGGTCCTGCAGATTCATAAAACATTTCTTGGAAGTTGTAAACGCAAGAAAGAGGGTCGCTGTGGATAGTAATTTACTGGGACCCAGAAAATCCGTTCATGAATAAAACAGTTTTTCGAACTAGGTTTTTTACTTTTCTTTGAGGCAGAGACGTCGCAAAGTCAGTACGGAGTGAGTTCCAGGCTTCAGGAGCATAAGAGCTAAACTCACTGTATTCAAAGGATTTGAGATTGATTGAGGTATAGCCCAAAGATTTAAGTCAGAAAGTGGGTCGTATGATAGTAGTAATAATGATAATAATTATAGTACTACAGTTGTATTGTTCGCCCTCAAAGAACTGAATCTCTTTCTAGGCACTTTAAAGATGCTGTATAGAAAGCATTACCACAGGACTGGTGGTAACATCCACAAGCAGCAGGCGTAGGATCTCTAGCACCTCTGCTGTGGAGTAGTTCTGATAAGCAGGCTCGTGCTAGAGAGTAGAGAGATCTCAAAAAGTAAGCGACTATCTTCGAAGTCAATACACTGCTTAAATTTGAGCCAGTTCAAGTCTTCGAGAAGTGGCAACATGTAAATACAGCGACGATCGCCACCAAAAAGCCCAGCTGCAGAGTTTTGAACGAGCTGTAATTGTCTGATTGCTCTGGCCGGCAGACGTTCAAGTAAGAGAAATAAAAGTCGAGACAGGATGTCACCGATGCAAGGACCAACTTGCAGAGTGTATCCCTGATCAAGTAGGCCCGAATCTTTGCTTCGGTAAGTAGTTGAAAGTAAGCGGAGTTGACGGTGAAGCTGATGTGGTCGTCAACTGAAAGCTCGCCTTGGCGCCAGGCCACCACATTTTCGTGTAGATGCTACAGTAGATATTCTAGCTGAGATCATTTTGAGGGATAGTTTTTCCAATTTTCTAGTCAAGCTACGCTTGAAAACCACAAAACTAGGTTTTCTAGGCATTCGATTTGAGAAAGTTTTGAGCAATCCAAGGTCGATTGTTGGGAACACATGCAGCGAGGCGCCTGAGAGAATTCAACTTGCTAGAAGGCAGTGAGGGATCAATGCATAGGTTTTGCTGTGGGCCTTCGGTATAAAAATGAAACCCCCAGACTGTTCTTGGCGATCGTACCGGAAAGATACAGAGTATAACTTGTGAAAAGAATTGGGCCATACACGGGGCCCTGGGGTTGATCTACTTTCGGTTATCCTTCGATGAATGTTGTTCGTTCACATCCCCACTCAATAGAATCCCACAGAGATAGAACCTAAGCTACTGCATAGCACTGCCAGCGATGCTCAGCCATCGTGAAGGGCGCTCGAGAAACACTCGGCGATCAGTAGTACCAAACACTGCAAAAAGACCGAGCGAAACAAGCACCGATACTTTAACTAAGTCAGCGTTTCTAACAAGATTCTTACACACTTGCAGCAATGCTAAGTCATTAGAGTGACTTGCTCAAAAATCTTAGCGGATCTTAGGTGCTAGATTTGAATCACTGCTATGAGAGTGGGTCTGGCCTGCAACTAATCATTCCAGTGTCTTTGAAAGGAACGAGGGTGAGGAGACTGGGCTGAAGTTGCTTACGCTCTCCTGGTCTAGCTCTGCCTTTCTAATGAGCTGAATAACGACGGCTTGCTTGAAATGCACACGGACAAGACGTAAGGCCTGAGGATATGTTTACTCAAGCTTAAGGTCGCGTCGTGCTCATGCTCCAGCCTACTAATTAGAACTGCTTACTCCGCTAGGCATCATATTATTTGGTCTTACGACTGAAATTATTGAGCATTGCTAGTGGTCTCCTGCCTCGAATCCTTAGTAGACCGTGCCTTAAGCTCGTATGTTCGCCAAAATTTATAAGTCAACACGACTGACGTCACGATGAGATTACTGACTGACCGCATTGAGCCCAAGGTACAAACACATGTGTTCTGCACCGAATTTTCTGGGTTCTTGTAAAGAGAGCTTGTCATTTCTGATGCTGCGGATGCTAAGACTAACCATATTCATATGCTTCCTATGCAGCATCTGTTAAGTTCCTAAAAAGTGACCGTGTTCTCAAATGGCATTACGATAATTTATTATTATAATTTGCATAATAACATTGGTATAGTCAGTTCCAGATGACAGCAGCAGATCTGCGCGTCGCAGATGCTGTAGAAGCCGTTCTAGCGATTTTGGCAGCCCTGGTTACAACGCAAGTTTCTCAAGAACAGCGCTTAGACAGCTAAGAAGACTATAGACCGTTGGTTAGTCAGCCCTTAAGGTCAGCAATAGATAATTAGTGCTGCAGTTCGAATTTAATAACTTGATATGAAAGCATTTTTCTGAATAAATGTATTTTGTTGCATTCACTGATGCACATATTGAGAGCACCAAGTGACGCTGTGTCTCTACCACTGGAATAATTGCAGCTCAAGCAGAACTCATTAACCCGAGTGATGTCATTTTAACTTTTCCATTGACAATCGATTGAATCCCATTTTCAAAGTTTCGGTTTATATATCCAGCCAAAATCAACGACCTGATGTTTGAACAGAAACCATTAAGTTTTCTTAATGCCATGGAATAAGCCTGCCTAGATTTGAGCAAAAATAGAGCTGTGCGTGACAACGGTAGAGGTGATAGTCAAAGATGGGAGAGCCTGAATTACCCACTCTGGAGACTGTGCACACATATGCAAATTGGCAGGCGAGCAAGGACAGACCACACACGGATTCTGGAAGTGACAGGTTATATTCCACCAAGTATTCTGGAAGTGACAGGTTAGATCCAGCTACCACCTTTAATGTTGGCAAACCTGTATCACAAGATTAACCTTTGGTCACCAGGTCCACAGTTGTTTGCCGTGCTGATTAGCGTGAGTGGCAATGCTTAAGGCACATTCCATCACGAAATGGCACTATCACGGGAACGAACTGAAACATTAGGGTGCCTCCCTTAAGTTCAAATTTACCAGTTATTAAATTACTCACACCATTGTGAAGTATGTGCTACGTTATCTACAGATTCTATCCCGAACTTATATATTATGAAGTAAGGATTGCCAGTGCTTCATAAGTGATCATACTTTGTCGATCTCCTCACACGGAAGGTGTTTCTTTTAGTGCGAGTGTAAGAAGTATAGCCAAAGAAGAATTCTATTTAGGTATTCGATGTGACTTAACAAAATATTACCTTTTCTATTTTATTTCTGAACATAAGTAGCTTCAGTAATTTTTAAGATTGATTTAGATTTTAAACAACTAATCTTTGCTATTACTTGGTTTACAATTGAAAAATCACTGGCCATTCTGGGGTGGAGACTATTTATGCACGCATGGCCTAACAGCCTCATAGGTGCAGCAGAAAGTGCAAAACTTCACATCTTACGCAAAATCGATACATACACGGTTTGCTGTCTCTGTTTTAGCAAGCAGCAGAAGTTGCATAAGCATTACTGGTAAGCCATATATGTTGTTCTCGTCAAGCCGCACCTTTACCGACGCTATTTTAATTATCTCGGCTTCAACCAATGGCCTCTGTGCATGCGAACGAGACAGATCTGCTGCTGTCAGCAGACCGCTCGGAGCCGCTCCTTTCGCGCACTGTTAAGTAGGGCTTACAAATTTAGCTAAGGCCTAGGCACTGCATCTAACTTTGATAGCTGCTTCAGTCACTTGCAGATTGTGTTCACTGATTCACTCTTCACTCTGTCGGCCAGCGAAGGCCGACTTTTTGCTGCCGCCTCATGCACCTCGCTTTTGTGTGTTAATCTGTGTTAGCCCCAGCTTGCTGATGGGGTCATCATTTTCTGCCTCATTTATCAGAGGGAGAGAAAGAGAGAGAGAGAGAGAGAGAGAGAGAGAGAGAGAGAGAGAGGGAGAGGGAGAGGGAGAGGGAGAGAGAGAGAGAGAGAGAGAGAGAGAGAGAGAGAGAGAGAGAGAGAGAGAGAGAGAGAGAGAGAGAGAGAGAGAGAGAGAGAGAGAGAGAGAGAGAGAGAAAGAGCTTGCACACTGCTCAGTTAGTGGCTAACGGCCACCGCCATTTTCCTTACCACAGCAGAAGAACAGTCTGCTGCCTCTTTGGGTAATAATCGTAATTTTATTACATAGCTTCGCGAATTCAGGCCGGATTTGGTTTTGATCAAGCCTGGTTATACATATGTGATATAGAGCATTTACTATGAAAACCTTAAGGAGATGAGTAAGCAGAAATATTCAGCAGTATTGATGATGCTCTGTGCACCGAACCGAGAACTATTTGCATTATAATGTGTAAAGAATAATACAATGCAGTTTAATCATTGAAAATTATGCCGATTGGTCTCTAATAATACAGGACAGAGCGATATAAACATCCTTTAGGATGTGCATAAACTAAAATAAGAAAATTTGCACATACTTCACCAAGCACAGGTGAAAAATAAATACGCGAATCGTCCGCTTTCTACATTCCTATCATGGATCACCTAGCTGCTCTCTGGTTAAGCAAGCATCAAGCTTAATTCCTTACTGATAGCTCCATGTCAGTTTTGTGTTTGTCACTTAAAGCCGAAACAGCGTGAGTGACAAATATGTATTATTTCTAATCTCCATCATTGAGATAACTTTGTCCAAACCCAGAAAGTCGCTAGCTGCTGACGAGAGGATACTACATAAAAACGAGTTCTGAAGCACGCATTTTCATCCCAGCATTTGGTGGGTAGTTTTGAATTGTAGACTGCATGTATAAATTTAATGACGCCGTGAATGGAATGAGTAACTAGATAGATACGCTTTCCTAACACTAAAGTGTCCAGAAAGGAATATAGTTCTCTTAAGGCCCAACACGATTGTCTTGCTATTATTAACAATGTCACAATAATTGCACCCTAATCTACCAAAGTCCTGAAATGTATACCTTGAGTTCTTAGGCAATCACAATGTTAGAATCGTAATGTTAGAATTGCGATACTTGAAGCTTTCCCTAATCAGCCAATGCCCACGGAATCTATTTACCTTGCCGCCCATTGGCAGCACTCACAACAAGCAGGCAACCTGAGCGGCACTCCAAAAATCCATGTCACCAAGTAACTGTGTCGTTTGCATTATTCAGGCTAGCCTTCAAACTGAAAGGAGCTTAACAATTCCAGGTCTTTCTTGAAGTGAATGTATATTGAGGTTACTGTATAATGATAAAAATTCGACAGAAAACAACCAAGCCATGTAAAGTTGGTAAACAATGCAAATGTGCTGCACTGTCTTGCGAATCTTTGCAGTGGAAGCGAGCACCGAAACTCGGTCGACGACAACGTTATAATTCCGCTGACATCTTCCGAATCTGGTGACATGAGTCGCAGCTGCGGGAGCACTAGTATCTACGAAACTTCGGCCATCATGCCGCGGCCCAAGACGCCTGCTCTTGTTGTGAGCGAGCATTCGTCGCCGATGCGCTCCCTGAAGACGCCAGCCGCCAAGGCGACGCCCCCCGCTCAGTCGAGATCGAGTCTGAGGCGCGGCGCCACCAGGGACCAGTACTACAATAGCTCGGCTGTCAACGAGCACCAAATCGGTGGCACAGCACCAGCAGAGGACCGAGCAAGTGACTCGTCGCTGTCGCTACCAGTTGACAGGCTTCTCCTACCGTTAGAGCCACCCGCAGGGTTCCAGACCTTCTCTGCTTATGCTCCGTGCGGTCCCAAACTTCTTGCAAATTCGGCAATCTGAAAATGGCCACGCTTGGAAGTGTACGAAGTGAGAGCTGCGATGGAAATGAGAGTCGGCGGGTGTGAAAGAACATGCTCAAACGTAGATTCACTTGGTAACCAAGGCAACCGCGGAGCCGGACCAAAATCATAGGTCGTGGCTAAATTCAACTGGATTTTTTGAGGAACTCCTAATCCGGATGAAATACAGCGGCTTCTACAATATCACGCCTTGTCGCCAAAGAGAAGCTCCTGCTGGCGAGGCCAATAAGTAAGAGCTTGCAGTCTGTGAGGACAGCAGCTTGCTGGGGTTCGCAGTCCGTGTCTTCAAGAAGAACTGCCGCACACGATGAAGTTATTTGGCCGTACTCAATATTCACAGGCCTAAATTCCTTGCATATACTGAAGACATTCAGAATCATGTGGTATAAGCCACAAACTAATACACAATATTATTTTTCTATTACAATTGTAGGGCTGTGGACAAAAAATAAAGTTGCATTGCTGACATAAATTATTGGTTAATCCAGACCTGATTGTTGTAGTAATACTAGACGTGTGTTTACAATGCTGAATAAAGACGTACCCCAAATCTTTTTTTGCTATTTGTAAGCTTCAAAATGTGGACGAAGTGGTGCGTCTGGTAGCTTTTAATTTGAAGCGCAAGTATGTAACCATTTTTTTAAGTTTCTAAAAAAAACGCTATTATAACTCCTAGTATTCATGCACTGGAATTGAAATATGCCAACTTTTTACTGACCACTGCAAGCATTATTAAGTAAGCATAAACACCTACGGACATAAAAAGTTTGTGCGGCTGCAATCAAATGCTGTGACGAACCATTTGCTGCCAAATTAGTACTTAGTGGGGTTTAATTTGCATATGGTCACATGCATATCACTACTTTGTGAGCCTAGTATGTAATAAACTTAAGTTATATTGGTAGCCATGCCTTCTCTGGTTATAACGGCGTGGAACTGAATGACCTAATGACAGTTTGATATCTCAAAGACTAAAAAACTTTGAGAAGAAATTCAATACCCACTCGCTATTTCGATGCAATCCTGAGAAAAGCCCGCACGTAAAAGGTGCCAACAAAAGCGTGCAACGCTTGCAACCCCAACAAATGCGCCCGCGACAAAAGAACGCAACAAACAATTATATAGTAATTATTTCTTTAATTATATAATTTAATTGATTCCAATGGTTTGTTGTCTGACAAGTCAAATACTGTGATACCAAAAAGAACAAAAGATGCATTGTACGGCTGGTGCGGTATTAGTAATGGTACGTCAAGTTTCCTCAAGCATTAATACCGAGGTGAGCCAGGATTTTAGCGCCAGGGTGACGAGCGGGTTTCTGGGGGGGGTGTGGAGCAACCTTGTAAAGGGGGTCTCGGGGCCATCATCCCGACGCCCGTGGCAAGCTTAAATTGTCCGTAGTGGCTTGTCATAGAGGCCATAGCCGCTTGCAGCCCGACCGGGAGTCAGACTAGCCTACCTACCGGACCAGGGGATGGCAACTGCAACCCCTTTCACCACCACGGCTTCGCCTCAGCATTAATAATGCGAAATCTGAATCAGTAAATTTCATGTCAGACTTTGAGGGATTTTCTTTGAATGCATTGTTTCATTGAATGCAATGTTCACCCATATTTTGAGAAAGCTTCTCAGAAGGCATGTTCAACCGTCTCTCCTAGAGCACAGCCAGCTGAATGCTCGTACGATAACGGAAGTAATCTTTGGCGCAGGGTTTATGATTTTAATTTTGCAGCAAAATACCGTGAAGAAAAAAGCCTGCGAATGCAGGCGTCAATAAATTTTCAACTCTGAGCTTCGTTGCTGTAGCGAATGTTCCTACTGCTTTTTTTCCACGAGCTTGGTGCTGACTTTCCTCCTCCGGCGGTGCCACTAATCAACAAATAGGAAGACGGCTACATTGGCAGACGGCTAAGAGGGTTATGCACAAATCCAGGGTTTAATATAAAGCTGTGGAACTTCGGTGATTCTACAAGTTCAGCCAGCCTATTTATACATTTGAACGGCGATACATCCACCATTTCTAAAAAGAAATTGGTGCAACTGCGGTTTTGATTCCGAATGATGGAGAACAGTCGTTGCAGCGGTCACCGATTATTGCACGGGCTTCCCCTCGCCCTTTCTCAAGCAACCGTCTCTGATGCAACGGCCCAAATGACAGAGTTATACAGTCATACTACGATACATCTGGTAGTTAAACAAATACTTCGTGAAACAGTGATTTTAAGTTCATATTATAGCAAGCAGTGATCCTGTTTGACCCACCCAATTTCGTGAGCTTTCATTCTCGTGATCTCATGCATCGGCCACTAATGGCCCGGACCTGCGAGCCTCCCTACAAACTGAAAATCCGATACAGCTGCCATTTCCACAATTAGCTTTTCGCAGCAGTGGTTTTGATAATAATTTACAAAAACGCCATTTTCTGTATCGTTCAACCAAATCATGGCTCAGCGCATGAGCTTTCCCGTGCTATGGCCCCCATTAGCTCGGACCAGCAGACCCCCATACATATTCCAATTGCTAAATAAAACAGCTATTTCCTCAACAGGTGTTGTGAAACACTGGTTTTTAAGCAGAATGGTAGATGGTTTAGTGTATAATAGCTTATATTAGCACACATAAGTGTTTCGGGTTTATTCACCTAAACTCATGACATTGGAATGGCGTGTTGTAATGCCATGGCCTCCAGTGGCACGGGCCATCAGAGGCCATCGCTGCAAAACGCATTAGCTCAATCGCGAACAATACGGAACAATGTTTCTTATAATAGGCCATCAAAACCGCTTTTCAGCGACGACTGTTGTAGGAATATTAACTGTATCCTAGTAGGAAAATGCAAAGCGGGCCAGACCATTTGAGTATTTGCCTGAGAACTAGAACGTGCTGTATCATGAAAATTGGTTGGTAAGCTTGATGCACTCTTTGCTATCAACTGTAATGAAACTGCAGTTGTTTAATGCTTGTTGTCGGCATGACAGCTGTCTTGCAGTGCGATTGTATACTGAGGCTGGCAGTAATGGACTATCGGGTGTTATAGCACGAGAAAGCCTGTGAGCTATGCCATAGAATTAAAAACGAAGCTATCTAGAACAGCATTTAGTGGGTCCTTGTGATTCGTCCTTTGGGTTCTTATGCGTGCTGACACTGTGCATGCTGTCCCTAACCACACTTGCATGCTGACCCTGCTCATGTCACCACTGACCATGCTATTCTTGTTGTTTATTGAGCGTGCTACTAATAACCATGCGATCACGCTTCCTTTACAGCTTATGTAAAGCGTCTAGGCAGAGATTGAGTTACCCGAGGGAGTTTGATCAATTACGTTTTTATTATTATTTTTATTTACACTGTTTGTTTTATATAATTAGGAATCGAGAACTAAAGTTGGGCAAAGTCTATCGTGGAAACGGTAGCTTTATCGCATTTCAAAATGTCGCTGCCGCCTGGGCACCTCGGGGGGACCATTGTTGCTTCAGAATGCGGAATTTGTATATTTCGCGGATATTTTTAAATTTTGAGGTTGAACCCGTACTACAGTTTTATATAGTTTCAAATTATAACCACTGGTGCACAATCCCAAGTGTAGAAATTACAGAAAGGTTTCTGATTTAAATCATAAAGGGCGAATCACACGGAACTCGCAAACGCTGTGGTAAGTATATGCGTTTTTGTTTCGTTTTAAATGTGGACAAGTCAGGAGATCTCGTGATTCAAGTAGGGATTGAGTTACAAGATCTGGGAGCATACGAACTTAAGGTACGGCTCCAAAGGATTTGAGGTTTGTATCGGTAAACAGTTAGATTCCGAAAAGCGGACGGTGCGATTCTTAGCCTAGTAGAGGAGTCGATCTGGCGAGCTGGTTTGGTCCAGTGGTTAACGTGCTCGTCCCGACCACGGCCTGGCTGAGGCTCGTGTGCTCGATCCCCGTGGCTTATTTAAAGTGCCTGAATAGAGATTAAGTTCTCTTAAAGCGCCATACAAATGAATTATATATTTTTCGTTTTTTGTTACCTGATAGGTAGGCTGGAGCAAAAGAATGACGGGGTCAAAAAGTGAGTGACAAAACCTCGAAGTCGATGCGGTGGTTGCCTGAGAGCCAGTGCAGGTCGGAGAGAAGTGGTCTCACGTGACAGCTGCAAGGTTTCCGACAGACAAGCCTAGCCCAGAATCTTGCACCAGCTTTTGTAAGAGCCTGAGTGCACAGACCGGTAGACCATAGACAATTTTAAGCCCTAGCCTTTATAATTTCGTAATCACACATGGTTTTCCGATAACCAGTAATTAGGTTTTATCATCATTCAGTTTAAGAAAGTTTTTTGCCATTCATCCGTGGATGTCATCAATACATGCAGCAATGGAGTTGAGAGAATTTGACGTACTGAAGGGCTGGAAGGGATCAAGGCAAAGGTATAACTGAGCGTCATCGTCAAGTAAGTGCAAGTCTAGATAGAAGAGAAAGAAAGCCAGTTCAATAGATTAAACGGGGTGATTTAAGGTGATTCACAAAGAAACTAAGTTTTTGTATTTAATCGTCAACGGGACTCAAAAGCCTCAATATTTTAAGCAAATTTTCTAAAGGCTGTGAAACAAAAAGCCAGAGGCACCCAATATTTATTGCTTAGTTCTGCCGTAACTGTTCTAGACCAGCTTGGCCGGTGCCTGAGTGACGATCTCATAATCCAATGCAAATATGTATAACTGAAAAATAATATAATTGAAACCTTGAGGCTTGACGTAACCGTCTCTGAATATCTGCGTGAAGTGGGCAGATGCAAAGGCTTTCAACTGAAAGCTTCACATAGAAATAAGATTGTGTCTCCCGTTAGCTGTCCAATCAACGACGAGTTCGGGTTGCCTGCATGAACTTCACTTATTACCGGACGAGAGAGCAGGCACTCCCCTAGCTTAAACTTGATCACACAGATTTACTGGTTGTGTAAATGCTGTGTGATCATTAAATATGTGTCAATGTAAATCACGGCTATTTCCCATGCACCTAAGCCGCAGCTGCCGGATGCAAGAATACGTCCTTGCCTCTGATGGATAAGATACTACTACTACTACTAATAATAATAATAATACACGATAAAGCACTCTCAGAGAACTCAATCTCTTTGTAGGCACTTTACATTAGCTGCAGAGGAAGCATGATTGAATGATTAGTAGTAGCATGCTCAATAAGCAACGAGAATAAAATGGTTAGGAGTGAAATGCAGAGTGGTCAGCATGCAAGAGTGGTTAGCAGCAGCATTCATAGTATTAGCACGCATGAGTACTTAAAGTAAGAGTCACAGGGACTCACTAAATGCTGAGATAAATAGGAGTGTTTTTAATTTCTTTTTAAATGTGGTCAAGTCAGGGGATGTCGTGACGCAAGTCGGGAGTAAGTACCAAGCTTTGCAAGCATACGAGTAAAAGGACGGTCTCCAAAGGATTTGAGGTTTGCTAGAGGCATAGGCAAACAGTTAGATTCCGAAAAGCAAAATATACTTGCTTACCATGGGCATTTGACTTGGAATAGAATCTCTAAAAACGCCAACTATGCATCACAATGTTGCAGCCATGCATCTACTTGCAGAAGACTTCGGGTTTTACATTTCAAAGTGATCTTGGCGTTGAGAGCTGGATACTGCACTATTTATGCTCATTGTAGTTACAATTCCCGATCATAGAGAAATGCAGAAACAAGTGGTACTGGGAAGACAAATCCAGCATGTTGTCGCTCACGTGACAATTCCCGACAGACTGATAATAATCTGGGTCTGGCTTTTTTATTGGGATCCATCAATTCAATGGAGATCGAGATCTCTTCCGGTGGCGAATCAAATCGCAACATTGCCTTCTTTGACAATTAAATCTAAGGTAATGAGAATGCAGATAGCTGGCCTGATTCATCCGTCCAGCCTTCGAGGTACGATCGGAAAGAACATACGTTACAAAAGGACCAATCAGAAAGAACTTTGATTTCTAATGCGATAACAGCAGACGACGACTCAGGGTGTCGAATGGGCTTTAACTATAAACCCGTCAGAGATGATATAGTAGACATAATAATAATTAATTGATAAAGCGCCCTCAGAGAACTCAATCTCTTTCAAAGCGCTTTAAATTTGCTGCAAAGGTAAACACGATTGAAAGGTGAGTAATATCATCCTTGACAAACAACATAAATACCATAGTTAGGGATGAAATGCACAGGGTCAGCATGCAAGTGTGGTTAGAGGATGAATGCACAGTGTCAGCACGCATAAGCGCATGAAGGAAAAATCATAGGGACCCATTAAATGCTGTCCGAAATAGGCGTGTTTTTAAGTTCTTTTTAAATGTGGTTAAGTCATAGGGATGTACTGACGCAAGTCGAAAGTTCCAGGATTTGGGAGCATACGAACTATATGCACCGTCTCCAAAGGATGTGACGTTTATACGAGGCATTAGTAAACTGTTGCATTCCGAAAAGTGGGTGGTATGATGCTTGGCCTGGTGGGGGAGTAGATCAGAGAGTTAGGCTGGGGACTAAAAATGAAGTGACCTAAAAGTGAGCGACAAAACCTTGAAGTAGATACGTTGCTTGACTGGTAGCCAGTGCAGGTGGGCGAGAAGTGGTGAGACTTGGTAGCTGCGACGCTCGCAACAGACAAGCCTAGCTGAGGAGTTTTGCACCAGCTGTAATCGACTGATTGCACATGCTGGTAGGCCAGCAAGCAGTGAGTTACAGAAGCAAAGGCGGCATGTCACAAATGCATAGACCAACTTACACGGGGTGTCCTTATCTAAAAATGCCCGAATTTTAGTAAACTGAAATTAATTTATAGACAATAGTGCCTTGAAGTAATAAAAATAGTAATTTTTAAGAGTAGCTTAGCGTGACCAGTAACGCATAAGGTTCGATATTTTGCAGTAATATGATGCTGCTAAAACTCTGTAAAACACGCGTAAGCTTAGACGTCACCATGGTTAGCAGCTAGAACACTCGATGGGAATATCTGCGAGTATTCGTCACCTAAAACGTACCCAAACGTGGCTTTTGTGGACTTTTCACTCACCCAGTTGCTTGCAGCCTGCAATTGAAATCTGCTAATTTTCTTTTTTGATCATAGCTCCGTATCGGCTTCCTTTATGACTATCTGAAACCTATAGTCAAACTGAATGAAAATGAAAAGCGTCTGTTGTGAAAGCCAATGAAAAGCGTCCGCTGTGGCTGCTTCATGTTGGCAGTCAGCTGCGTTGACCGTTTCAGTCGGATAAGTCTTTTGACAGGTCGCCTCACCTCTCGTGACGTAATCATTTGCCATAGGAAAAATCGGTCAACTGCCTAAATACCGTGTCCAGAAATAGCTAGTCGGCTTTCTTTAGCCTCGAGCAGCGACCTTGCGTATGGATCATAAAGGCGTCATCTCGTGTCGTCCGTGAATGATGGTTTAGCAATACTGATTGTTGGTCCTAAGACGTTCCGAACACATAATCAACCATACATAATCTCTGTCATTAGTTATTTATACAGCCGAGCGTGGCACCTCCTCAGCAGCAGCACTTTAGCTAGTCGCTCTCACACAATATAAGTTAGGAATCACTGCCACTGACTGAATCGCAATCTCTATCGTGTAGCTACAGCCTTTAAGCAGCTGGGAGTTGCGTAGAATGCTGCTCATTGCTCTAGTAAACTTGGTAACTCCGCGTGCCACAACCAGACACCCCAGTGAGCCACGTAATCTGCCAGGAGAAAGAACTATGTCTTCGAGCTGTTTGCATTGCCGCTGTAGCCATTCAACATGTTTCACGATAGAGCGGACTGAGGTTACTGAAATCTTAAACACGGGCAGACCACAAGTCATACTTAAGATGAACGGTTGTGTCAGAGCTTTGGGAGCGATGAGCCTTTCCCTAGCCCCCTCCTCAATGCAACAGGGGAGGAATTAAAATTATTTGCACGTTTGAGGAATGGGCAGTGAAGGTGCGTTATCGATAGTGGCATGGACTAAAGCAAACATAGGCGTCTCGAGAATATTGTGCAAGCATGGCTACTACTATCCATTGGCTGGCTGACGAGATGACTGTGCAGCACTCCAGATAACAACAGCTGCTTACAGCCTACACCCAAGTTCAGACGGAAGTGGCTGCTCTCGTTGTGCACTATCCCGCCCAGGACGGTTGAACTGCTTGAGGTGTCTGAAACATCGGAACCTTCGATTTGCCGGGGTTGGCTAATTACCATCACTGGGAGAGAAAGAGGGCCGGCAGGCGATTGACCGGGAGCAAAGGCAGCCATTCGCAGGTTCGTGGTAAACGGCTGGTCGATCCTCTGTATGTCACATACTGTGCTCGGTCGGGAAATTTGTCTTGTGGTTTGGGGTGCTCTTTAGGAAGTGGTGTGGTCAATTGTCAGCCTTGCCGCTCCTGCTCTTGCGATAGTGGCTCCGTCATTGGGAAGCAGTGTCCGTCTCTGACTTTACCGATAAGGATAAGGTATCATGAAATGCATCTGTGGCTCATATCCTGCTAAAAAAGACCCATACATTGCACACGGAAATGCTGAGTAGCTTGTAGCAGTGGCTGCCACAGCTGAGTTTGTTCTATTTACCTCAGCTCTTTACTTTGAAAATGTTTGACTCGGCCGAGTATCCCTAGAATATTTACAGAGCTCACCAACCGTGTGAGCTATAAATCTCAGCCTATCCAAGCCCACTTGTTCCATCAGTGCTGCTCTAAGCATCAATCAAAAGACCCAGATTCCGAAGCATACTGCTTGCAGCACTGTGTAAATGACACAATATACTGTTTCTGATATTCATAAGCAGTTGCGACAGAAAAACCTTATTGCAACTATTGCACCAAAACCTGAGTAAATGACCGTGTTGAAGGTTTAAGCTTTAATATCCATGCGAGGTTAGAATGTTGTAGACATGGCGACGTTCAGAATGTCCTATTACTCTATCATTTATGTTACTGAATTTGCAATTCAAAAATAGCACAAGCGAATTAATTATATATATATATATATATATATTCATATATATATATATATATATTCATATATATATATATATATATATATATATATATATATATTCATATATGTATATGCATATATATATATATATATATATGGATATATATATATATGAATGTATATATATATATATATATATATATATATATATAGCGTATATTTTAAGTTGAGTGGCTACGTATCTGATTTGAAATATAGAATAGGATATTTCAGGTAATTAGAAATGTAATACGATTTTATTTTGTTCGTAATGCATAAGATTTGCTAAGACTTGCATCAAACAAATACTAAAATTGCTTAAAGGAGGCTAGTGACGGAATTCGTACGGTAATCTATAACTAATTTGGTTCAAATTCAACGTGCAAGCATAAACTAAATCCTTCATATGCGTAGGATTTTTGATTGGTTGGTTTCATGTACACTGTAGCAGATGAAGGAGCATTGAATGGTCGGTTGAAAGGTCGTTGCAAAGGTCATTTGAAAACAGTCTCTTGCCAGCTAAGCATTCCTAAGCTCACCTCCAGGTGCGGAAGTTAATTTGCACACACTCTCTGCATGCTCTTGGCAGGCATTTATTGCTCCAATGTATTGCCCTTTCCGTTCGGTCCAGCGATGCTCTTGCTAATGCACTGGTACACAGTTTGCGATGTTGCTGACTGCCCGGAGATGACTTGAGCCCTTAGCAGCAGCAAAATAAAACATTTTGAGACTGCCAGACAGCAGCACAGGGAATTTCCTATTCTAAATTATTTTTCAAAGCAGTGAAAATTTCGAAAATGTGCCATTGAGATCTTTAACTGGGATCTAGATGCCCCTTAATTAGCCATGCGACGAAGGAAGAGCCATCAGTGAATTCCCGAGCGAGTCTATACTCAGGACGAGTGTGATTGCATTAAATTACACTAAAATTTAATCAATAAGTAATTAATAAATTAATTAAAAAATAATTTAATTAATTAATTACATTAAAAGGGGCCATGCTTGGGTAAGGAAGTCAAAATATAGCTTTGTTCCAGATATGAGCATTCTCGACTGCTTATAGCAACCCTAATTTGGCTGCTACCAGTGGAAATACGGAAAGTCTTGGCAAAACCATCTTAATGAATGTTAGATCGTTTCAAAAGACATTACTGTCCAATCAATGGTTTCCGAATGTCCCCATCCGAAAGAAATGTTCTGCTTCAAGCAAATACTTTGGGATCACTGCAGCTACTTTAATATTTTATGAGTATAACTAATGGCCTCGATGATTTCCATAAAACATGTTGAAATTAAATGTTGGCAGCAGGTTAACATGTGCCTTTGTGCATACCTACATTTTCTTACACGAGGCTCTTAAGGCAACTCCCACCTCTCCTCTCACTTAGAAAATTTTGCTTGTATTTTTACCTCTATTTCATTTCATAACCTCTCTCGCCCTCTCTCTCTCTCTCTCTCTCTCTCTCTCTCTCTCTCTCTCTTTAAACCTCTCTACCTCTCTCTCTCTCTCTCTCTCTCTCTCTCTCTCTCTCTCTCTCTCTCTCTCTCTCTCTTTAAACCTCTCTACCTCTCTCTCTCTCTCTTTCTTCCTATCTCTCTGTCTCTCTCTCGCTCTATCATTTCTATCTCTCTCTATCTTTCCATCTCTCTCGCTCTCTCTTTTTTTGCTCCCCCTCTCTCCAGTCCACTATTGCTCTCTAAATATGGCAAGAAATTCGTTCTCGATAAATACGAAGAATTTTACATAGCTCCTCCCAATACCTGTCAAAGTCACTGGCTGAAATGTTGGAAATTTTTTATGAGCGCAGCAAAATAACTCAAGCAGCTTTCTAGTGCTGCCAAACTTCAGGCAAGAAAATGTCTGAAGCGCATGCAAAGTCTTCAGATGTGCATTTACTAGAAGTAACAGAGCAAGGCGGCTGAAACAGCTGGCCAAAGCCAGAAGCGAAAAAAAGTAGCTATCGATTTTTCATACTTAAGGCAACGGTTTGAGCAGTCAAGCAATGGCACATAAACACCTGCAGATTAACTTGTATCGACAAATAAAAACTAAAGCTTATCATCCCGTGAAAATCGAAGGGCACGAGAAAGCGAGACATTCTACAGTAAGTCTGCTAATCTGGAAGGAGCGAAGAGGTAGTGTGGAGGCAGGGAGGGTCATTGAATAAGTCTCAACCTGGAGGCCCGTGATCTTTCACGTATGAGAAAATCCGCAATTTCCTTCACCGATGAGGACTCTAGAAGCATTGAGCAAAGCCCGTTGGAAGTTGGATTAATCAGCCGTCCAGTGGGCACAGCGACACGGCTAGAATGGTAGGATCACAGGCCTCAGCTAGTTGACAAAACGACGTCTGCGAATGGATGGAGCCATGACGTTCTGGTATAGCGGGAAGTACATAAAGTAAAGGTAAGGGCCAAATGCAGCTCTTTTATGTGGCTATAGTATGAAGAAAGACCCTTTGAGCAGATTTTAAAGGTCCATAGTTTACATAAATTTCCTACTGCCTGCTTATAAAACGCTCACTCTCTGCTAAAGAGACCGACTAGTATTAGTCACGATCTCGTTTAACCAATATACGTCATGTAGTTTCCCACACTCAGTGATCGACTTTGGATTCCCGCAAAATAATCCCGTGTTTGTCATGTTCAGTGGTGATCCGGAAACCTCTGCGTTCCCCCCTGCCTGTTTGTGCACTCATACAGTATGACGGCACTCTGAGGTGATTAAGGAGACGTTCCGATGGTGAGTAAGTTCAGGATCGATCACCGATCATGTAAGCTCGGTGATCGTCTCTCGTCGCCGGAAGTCTTCAATGCAGCAAGGATCAAGAGCGAGTGCTAAGTAGGCCACTCAAGAAAGATGCAGTCAAAAGTCACGCCCATCTGCTAAATCACCACAGGATGTCGCTGTCGCTCACTGCTGCTCGCACAGAGGGCTTCTAGAGGCTTCCAAAAAAAGCTGCTAGGAAACCGGGCTGAACTCTCAGAGAGACACTGAGGTTAAAAGAGAAACAAGCACGTGAGATTCAAAGCATAACAAAAAGCTGCTGAAAAAGTCAGAGATCTGCTATGAGACAGCAACTGAGATGCTATCTAACCACGAGGGTGCTGTGAGAAGCGACGGGGTCCCACAGGGGTGAGCAAATGAGGGCCAGTGTGCACTAACACTCATTGCACCGACCTAAAGGGCTCTAGAGCGGTAAATGCGCCTTGTAGAGTGAACCTGCCGTCCATCGTAAGACTGGCAAAACTGGTAAAGTCAGGCTCGAAGCTCAGCTCTCTTTTCGAGCGATATAATACGTGTGCAATACGGAGAATTTGGAAAAAGCAGCATGCTTCACTTTCTTATTTCCTATTTTACGCAGCACATACTTAGACTGATGTCGAGCAGCGATGTCTGCAGCAGAGGAATTGACAGGATATCTTCTCTATAGAAGCTGTCCAATTCAGCAATATGCTTTATATCACGTCCCTCTAAAAATCCTTTCGAGCTGAAAACTCCAATTATGTTTTTAAACTGTGCTTACACTAATTTTAGTATGTTTTGCATTAGAAGGCTACCTAATGTCGAGCTTATCAAGTCCTAAAAGTGCTCATATGAATCAAGACACAATGTGCATCATCTTGAATTCCTTTGTTTGGTTTGTCCCATTTTCCATCCAGTGATCGGATAGTAAGTAAAGAGCTTAAGTAAAGTAAAAAGTAAAAGTAAATTAAGTAAAGATATTAAATAAAGAGACGTGAGTAGCGATATATAAGAATGTAAAAGCACTTGGAGTAGAAAAATGCACTACGAGGTAACTTTAAAAATAAACATGTGACGTTCCCAATAAGCTCAACGATAGAAATTCTTTGTGCATTGGTAAAACTGTATTACAGTCAGTGATAAGCAAGACAAATCAAAGTAATTTTTAAGGAATGTTAAATGAAAAATAGTAAGGTCACCATAATACAACGTAAGAAACAAACAGTTTTCTTAATGCAGTCGCAGCCATGGAAGCAATTCACAGCAAGAAGGCTGATTGAACCAAGTTAGAAATTGCATATGTCAACACGGTTCCTGCATGGCAGCCAATAAATTTTGTTCTAGTAAACAACTATTTTTATATTTACTGAAAAATTCACCGAGTTAACCGTTTTCAGTAATTAAAGAAACTACAAATAAACGGGGTAATATGTTTAAATTGCATGATTGCCCGAATACATGGCTACTCAAAGAAAAATCACTGGTTCCTAACATTTGGAGCTGTCGAAATGTATTTAAGACATTTCTGATCAGGGTAGCTCAAGATTATTAGCTAAGTACGGGAGAATGTGCGTATATTTCTATAAACTAATCAAGTCTGATACAAAGTCCGATAAAAACCTTCTTAGGATTATAATGACAATTTGATTTTTAGTTCCAACTTAAGCCTTTACTTTAAAATCTGCGACTTTTTTGCTGCCACCTACGTTATCTAATGACCTATTAGAAGCGCATGCGTGGCCTGTGGCGCACTCAAATCTCCATTCCTAAAAAAAAACGTTAGGTGAGAATATTTCACGGCATTTAGTCGGTCCTCACGATTCGTTCTGTATGTGCTTGTGCGTGCTTACACCGGGGATGTTACCACTTACCCTAGTTTACATGTTGACACTGAATGACACGTCTAACCCGGTTATGCTTACAGACATTATGCTGACGTCACGACTAAACCTTTTATCACGCTTCCTTTAGATATTGCGTAAACTGCCTAGAAAAAGATCGAGTTCTATGAGAACACCATGGACAGTTATTGCTATAAATAATGATAATACTATTATTAATCTATCTGACTTTGCCTTTTAAGAGCTTTTATTACGGAGTATACTGAGCTGCATAGACTAGTGGTTTCAATCACACTGGAGCACAGAACTATTTACATTATTGGCAGCTCAAGCACTTCCTCTAGCCTTTTCTACGTCAGAGCTCAGTTTATACTTGAACCCATGCTTTAGAATACCCGTTTTTAGTTTAGACATTCTAAATCTAGGGTGTGAGAGTTTCTCCTATTCTGAGAGCAGACGGTTTCTATGCTGTCTACCTATAAAAAAATCAGTATTTAGCTCTGTTTGGATATTCCGTAACAAATTTCCTATCGAATTCAAGATGATGCACATTGTGTCTTGATTCATATTAGCACTTTTAGGACTTGATAAGCTCGACATTAGGTAGCCTTCTAATGCAAAACATACTAAAATTAGTGTAAGCACAGTTTAAAAACGTAATTGGAGTTTTCAGCTCGAAAGGATTTTTAGAGGGACGTGATATAAAGCATATTGCTGAATTGGACAGCTTCTATAGAGAAGATATCCTGTCAATTCCTCTGCTGCAGACATCGCTGCTCGACATCAGTCTAAGTATGTGCTGCGTAAAATAGGAAATAAGAAAGTGAAGCATGCTGCTTTTTCCAAATTCTCCGTATTGCACACGTATTATATCGCTCGAAAAGAGAGCTGAGCTTCGAGCCTGACTTTACCAGTTTTGCCAGTCTTACGATGGACGGCAGGTTCACTCTACAAGGCGCATTTACCGCTCTAGAGCCCTTTAGGTCGGTGCAATGAGTGTTAGTGCACACTGGCCCTCATTTGCTCACCCATGTGGGACCCCGTCGCTTCTCACAGCCCCCTCGTGGTTAGATAGCATCTCAGTTGCTGTCTCGTAGCGGATCTCTGACTTTTTCAGCAGCTTTTTGTTATGATTTGAATCTCACGTGCTTGTTTCTCTTTTAACCTCAGTGTCTCTCTGAGAGTTCAGCCCGGTTTCCTAGCAGCTTTTTTTGGAAGCCTCTAGAAGCCCTCTGTGCGAGCAGCAGCGAGCGACAGCGACATCCTGTGGTGATTTAACAAATAGGCGTGACTTTCGACTGCATCTTTCTTGAGTGGCCTACTTAGCACTTGCTCTTGATCCTTGCTACATTAGAAGCAGGATGAGGAGTGTGCAGGGGCTGTTCTCACGACCCACTGAATAATTGGCCACATTACATTCCAGGTCATTTTGATGACACCGTATGAGACTACTGTATATACACTATAGTGTACCAGACTAATAAATTGAAAATACAAAAATAAAAATGTTCCATCAAACTGAGCACAGAGATTTGGCCTCCTGCAGTGGACCGTCCAGAAACAATTTATACCAATAAACACTTTTTTGATATCGTACTTTAGTTAGAGGCACTGATTAGTACCATCTTTTTGCGAAGTCATATATGCTTATACAATGCATAAACAAGTCGGGAGATAGAAAAAATATGTTTCGATCCATGATACAAGCTGAGTTCCGACGCGAGCTTGAACTGCATCTTGACGTGAAGACAAGCTGGAACTCCGTCGCAACAAGGCGGTGGTGAGGTCCTTCGTGGTACCTGGTGAACCTCGGCATTGCGCTCAAGAAACGAACGGCATTGCGGCAGCTGTGCGTCTTGGTCGATCGCCATTTCTGGCTCGGAAGACGCCTGGTCTCTGTTCCGGAACCGGAAGGCGTAGGTAGCCCCTGCGGCCCCAGTAGAGCGGGGCTCCGCCGGTCAAGGTACATTGATTTGTTAGAATATTTAAAATTAAAAAACCCGCTAGGAAAGACATAAGTCTCCCTCCGTAAGACAATAACTGAATTCAATGCACTGAATTGATTAAAACGATGGATTTGGACGCATTCAAAACTCTTCTGAAGGCAATAGAGCCTGTTAAACTTGCTGCTGTGATTTAAGTCGGGAAGACGCGACGTTGATGAGTGCTGACACAATGTTAGAATTTAAATTCAACTAGGTCTTTAACCTGAATAGTTGCCTTGGTTCCAAGCCCAAGTAAACTTTGTAGTGTTTACTTGAAGAGTGGGAGAAAAAGGATGTGATGAACATTTTCTTTCGCACTCTCAAAGATATTAAACATAATAATTATAATACACCTTTTATAACACCTACATAGAACTCAAATCTTGTTCTAAGCATTGTGCATTCACTGTAAAGGAAGCACGATCGAATGGTTAGCTGTAGTATGGTCAATAAATAAGAAGCTTGAAATGGTTAGCTGTGACATGCACAGTTTCAGCATGCGAATAGGGTCAGTGGCAGCATGCAATGGGTCAGCATGCATACAAACACAAAGGAAAACATTTGTTGTGCCCAATACATGCAGTACAAGCGTAAAATTTACTATTTGAACTTGAGTCCAAAATGAGTGCCTTTTGCTGCCAAGAGATTTTAAATATACGCCAATCATCTGCATTCGTTATTGTGGAAGCTTCAAATTTCCTCTTTCCGATGTTGCATTTAATTGTAAGACAGATGATTGCTGGTAGGATATACCATTAAAATGTTTTATGTGATAATATATCAACTTATTTTGATAAGGAAATGTTTTGGTATTGCGTTCTAGGAGAATCAGTGTAGCCGCGATAAATTGATAGCAAATGTATCGTGGCGACTTCATATAATGACACTAATCTTGCTTCAGGTGGTCTTAATTGATGTACAAAAGTCACAGCAATGGATAAGCTGAA
The DNA here is from genome assembly GCA_009760855.2 of Cristatella mucedo. Taxonomy (NCBI): domain Eukaryota; kingdom Metazoa; phylum Bryozoa; class Phylactolaemata; family Cristatellidae; genus Cristatella; species Cristatella mucedo. The sequence goes on along the minus strand of WPIO01000004.1, from coordinate 6,846,113 downwards.
GGCAATCGGATTTATTTTTCTATTACACGGTGAGTTATCAAGGCGTAAAGTCATTCGATTTCACTAGAACGGTCCTCCGTTTAGTCAATGCTCTTCGCTATAGGTTACTGCAAAGCCGCAGTACCAAGATGGGACGGCATCAATCTTGACTACGATATACCAGAAAATACTCCTCTAGGTAACTATGGCCTGTTGATTAGCTGGCATTAAACAGTTTTTGCCTTTTTTGAGCTTCCAGATTAAAATTAAGACACTAATAACACGCAGTTTTCACTAGAGAAGCTCCTTTCACTTAATTTCAAAACTGATAGCGTTGTATCGTTGTTTATCTTTTACACTCCTAATGCAGCGGTGGGAAGGTTATAAGAAGCGTAACCAGTTGCCTTAAATTGATTTCCTCTGGCTATTTGTTTTAAGGGCCTCACATGCCATCGGGGGAGCAACAGGTTTGGTTGAAATGAACCTCGCCTGGACTGGTAAAAAAGATTCTCTCTGTCTCTACTTGTTGTAACTAAATTTTATTGATGTTCAACGTGCAATTTCTGAAAAACTATCCAGTAATCATACATTTTTCTACGATATAAATTTTTGGATGATATTACCTCGAGTAGAAAAAACGTGATGCAGTTTTATCTTTCTTTAGCTAGAGTCAGATTTCCCCTTACCAAGTCTATGGAGATTGAACTGCAACGAAACACAATATGCCTTGGAAGTATTATTTAAATACCTTTTCATGGTTATATTAAATTGCATTTACTATGCCACCTCAGTGCCTTGCATGGAGCTACAATTTTTCCTTGGATCAATAAATTTCAACCCTGTGCCAACTCTCTTCTCTCTCTCTCTCTCTCTCTCTCTCTCTCTCTCTCTCTCTCTCTCTCTCTCTCTCTCTATTTCTCTCCATCGCTTCAAGCTTACAAGTTGAGGTCCATCAAAATTGAAAGGTTATTCACGTAGTTTTAGTTATCAGAAGATTAAAAGCTGGCAGGTAACCCGATACGTTTATCTAAGCGACATTTTCAATTTAGCAGGCTCTTCTGACCGGCCCGAAGCATCGCCCAAATTTTATTATTTCAAACGACTTGCTGCGGCCAATTTCTCTATACCAAATGTGAGAAACTAAATTAGTATGATCTATAATGTCACGCAGTAGACAGCTGAATGTCATCTAAATTGCAACAGAAAATTTTGCTCAGCTGTGGGTCCTTGACTGTGTAACTCAACCATTCTTATGCCGCAACACATACTCCCCTGCTGCTGACTGTGGCACAACATTTGTAGCTGTCCTGAGCTGCTACTTCCATGCAAATCTCTCCCTCAACTGCCCTCCTGACTAAGTCATGGTTCTCAGGTTCTTTTCGCAGCATGAAATTACGGCTGTGGCTACTGCATTCACACCAAAATCTGCTTAGGTTGTGTGTTAATCATAGAGAAATCGTCAGCACACTTTACACTTTCCCTGTGGCTTTCTTGAGTTTCACATGAAGATAAATTACTTGTAATACCGGGGCATTTCATTACATGTTTAATGGAAGGCCAGAGTGAGACATATGAATTTATTCATTAACTTTTTATGTAGCAGCAAAGATTATAGGAGCCCGTAAGAAAGATAGTCCATCAAGCACTAGCTAATCAACAAAAGCTGCTGTGATGCTGTATAACGGAACTTTCAGCTGCGTTGCTGGATTGCAGAAATTGCAGCAATATTGCAACTAAAGCTTAATACCTTAGTCGAGCCTTTTTCTCAGGCTTTCCTACCCAGATCATAGCACCGCGGCGGCTTGCACGGCCACGTCAGACTCAGCTGACCAACGAGTCATTCTCAAGTAAGCCTAATGCAGTATTATCAGCCCTTGATAGATGAATGTTTATAATAATACAATTAATAAATATGAATATTAATATTATCCGCCCTTGATAGGTGAGCTTCAACTCAAGCTTTTGGTCTATTAGGATGCACAACAAATAGCGGAAACCACCACTTCATTAAACATTCTATTGTCTGGCAAGTATACAAGAAATGTTCAGGTGATTTCGTCGCTATAAACCTTCACCAATTGAGAGATAAAATTCACATAATGTGTTTACTAGATGTAATGGATTTGATAAAAGCTCAAAATGTTCTTGGCGTTACAGAAGCTTAGACTGCACTGCTGGTCATTTTATCGCATCTAGAGGGTTTGTTATCACAGGTTTCACTTCAGCAGCTGTGCTGTCAGCTGACCGAACGAGACTGTTACTGTGTCAAACACTGTTTAATAGCACATATGCAAACAATATTTCAAGGTCAGTTACAATGCTATTAGTTTTTATATCCTACGGGATTGTGGTTTCTTGAACCTCATCAAGCTCAAATAGCCGGATGCACACGTGAAGAAATATTTTTACTCCTTTGAGACTAGTCACGGACGTTTCGGTCTAAATCATATGACGGCGAGCAGTTTGGTAAATCTTTCAAGATTTGCTAACAACGGCGTTGTGCAAAAAATAGTTAGTCAAAGCTGCCCTAAGTTTTTGTTAATCTCAAGTTTTTACCACCGCACCTACGTATTGGTTCAAGGCGGACGCATTACCTATCCAACGGAGCATGCTGTAGTATCTGCGTTTTATTTTAATTAAAGGCTCAAATTCATGCCTAAGCTTGACACTCCACTACTCCGTGCGACGAATCCGGCTCCAGTTGCTTAATGAAAATACCATTTGTCTTTGCCCAGCGGGAATGCACTGGTATGTCAACGCACATGTTGTTTATCTTTGTCAGGAGGCAGTGGAGCTGGTTTGGTCCAGCGGTTAAGGTGCTCGCCCCGACCAAGGTCCTGCTGAGGTCGTGGGCTTGAGCCCCGAGGCATATGTGAAGCGCCTGAATAGATATTACGTTCTCTTGGGGCGCTATACAAATGAATTTTATTTATTTACATTACTTACTCATGCCGGGAAATACTTTGCGATCACTAATGCATTACAATAAATAGTATTCTGGATTTCTATAGCATTCTTCCATGATAATGTTTTTGAAAGAATTAAGAAGGATGAATCACGTCCACTTCAACTGATAACACGATTTGATAGATTTAATTTACTTAAAAAGTACGTAGAAAATTTGCGTTATTGAGATTGTCTTTGTCACTTGCCTGACTACTGGCAAGATAATTGTTCTTCATGATCACAGTTTAATTTTAGGATTTCAAATCGGAACGATTTCCGTACAAGAGACCGCTTTATTGGGCGTTGACATCAAGTTTCAGCCTAGCTACATCAATGCAGTGAAAACAGGTCCAACTCAATTCAACCTCGTTATGGACACAGTTTTTGACTTCGAAACACTGCCAGTAAGAAAATAGCACTTTTTTGTTCAGTTTTAATTCAGGTGCCTATAAAATGAGCCCATAATACGCTTGGGTCAAAAAATTCATTTGAACTGTTTAAGTATCACTTCAGTTCCAAGGCCATCGTCGTCAAAAATATGCTACTTATCTAGAAATGACTAGAGTCTAGGCTATGTGCTAGTGGGTGAGTTACACATCTGATTTTATGACTGATATTTTCTCTTTCTAGTTCTTTGTCGTGTGAGTAATCATTCTATTTTCATTCCGAACCGCATTTCAAGCCCTTGCTGCCTTGATTCACATTCTTAAATGTTCAGTGCTTATTACGTGAAGCTCTTTCAAATTAGACCTGAACCCATTAGGAAATAGTGTTTTGTGATGAGCTTTCGGCTCAAGGATATACTTTGCTGAACAAGCTGATGCAGAGCGGCAAACACTGATCCAACAAAGGGTGACCACGTTGGTGATTTCTTCTTTCGAAACTAAAAGTAATTGCATTTTAAAGCAACGACGATTCGTGAGGGTTGGCTGCCATTGGAATCATGTAAACAAAGTAGAAAATCTAGTCGATAAGAACTAGCTTCAGTGAAAGCCGAATAGCTGAGTAAATAGGAGCGTATCGGGACGCGAAAATCGATGTATCGCCGTGTTATTATGTATTATGTATTACTGATGTATTAGCCAGTTCCCCGCCGGCATCTCACAGTAGCCGCTACTACCGAGCACGTTGTCATTCTTGTGTGCGAGCACGTGCAGACACTGTTTTTTTTTTTACTAACCAACTGATATGATCGCTATACAGAACGTATACAACGCCTAGAATTTAGTTATATCATGAAACTTTTAAAATATGCATATTTAATTTTAGCTTTATTGGTAATTATATTCCTGATTTGACTTGAACGCCCCTGTTAATAGCTCGATGGGCGGAAAAAGGACGGGTGGACATTTGACGATCGTTTTTATCAGTAACGCCGGGCAAGAAGAAGAACACACGATGACCAAGAGAGACAGAAAAAAGAAGACAGAGACAGAGACAGAGAAACAGCAAACTCCAAGCAACACGAAGTGGTGCGACCGTTACTAGGCAGGGCTGCTTGCTGAATGGCCTGTCTTCTTGTTTCGTGTGGTGTGCTAAAACGGCTCACACTATTTCACCATAGGGCTGTCTCTTACAATGTGCTTGCGTTCGAAGATTCGGTGATGCCTATCAACATTTTTAAATCACGCGGCACCTGATGACTCAGATCTTTCCAAATCTCACGGAGCACAAGAGATTACCACCAAGTGCCCTACATGATTTGGGGACTTCATTACAATAATAATAACAATACTTCCAATATTAATACTTTAAAAGTAAGTGCATTCAGTCATATCGGGAGTGCGTAGGTGCAAGGGCTGAATGTTAGGCTGTTTTATCTGCATCAAATTCTGACCCGAAGATAACTTGCTTGCAAGTTATTCGCCTGCAATGCAATGCATCCAAAGAATATGAAGAAGCAATGTAGCAATTTCAATAAATGGCGCTATTTTGGTACTTAAGCTTCCTGAGATATCGGTAAACAATTTGTAGCCGAATAATGCTTCCTTCAATTTTGGAAATATAATATATTATTAGAGTCATAATATATATATATATATATATATATACATGTATATATATACACACACATATATATATATATATATATATATATATATATATATATATATATATATATATATATATATATATATATATATATATATATATATATATATATATATATATATATATATATATATATATATATATATATATATATATATATATATATTTGGTGCATCTGAGTGGATGCAGAAGACGCAGGTAATGCACTTAAAACACGAGATGTTTTAACAGCTTTAGGATGAATAAATCAATGCTTGCGATTTTTAATTTTTTCAAATGGGTCAAGTTATAAGTTGGAAAACCATTTGAGTTGTGAGTTTTGTCAAATATGTTCGCCAGACTGCAACTAGTGACTATGGGTGAGAACAAAGGGATTCGTAAGCCCCCAATACGCATCGTTTTCTATTCATTCCTATACTAAGACACAATTTAATCATTAAGGCGTCTGCTGTGGCTGCAAAATGAAAAATAGTGAGCTATATCTTGCAAGCTTACTAGGGATTGTGTGGCTGGTATCAAAGAGCCGATCTTTCAAAAAGCCAAGTTCCTAATTCTACCCTGGATAGTTTTAGATTCGGTGATTGTGACGGCAAAACTAAAAGCGACACAGAAATTTTAGAAAGAAACTTTTGGGTTGAAGAGATCTTCACTAGTGCAGTCAGGAAAACGTGACCTATAAAAATTACATTATAAAGTCTCAATATTTGTAACTTGAGTAATGGCGAGAAACTGTATCCATTATTAGCTATTACCTTTCCGGGCTGTCTTGAAATTACGCACTATAGGGGTCATTGTTGAGGATTTGTAAAAGTTACATGAAAGTATGATGGTTATATTAAGCATAGGTTATCACAAGTAAACACCTTCCTTAGTGATTGTTAGATCTCGGGATTGGCAAAAAGCAAAACATGATTAGAAATTATCGAACAATTTCTTTCAGCACTAAATTCCATTTAATCCTAGCGGATGTTTATAGCCAGAATCTATAGCTGAAGTGAGAAGTAGCATCGCTGTTTAAATTTAATTAAGTTTTGATCAGAAACCAATAAAATGATGGTACCAAACTGATTGTTATATTAGGAAATCTAGTCATATACTGTGATTGAAGCCGCGGAACATAAGGATGCAAGAAAAAGAATGGGATATATTGGCTGCCTAAACTACGGTTTCTAAGTTTGAAAGTGAGTGTCGACTTAGAAAGAAGCATCTAACCTTTGACTTATCCTAAATTTTTGAACTTTTTTATTGGCTTCATATTGGATCTGAGGAATTCATTTGGTTAAATAAGCTGGGCAATAGTTTTACTGTCAGAGTTCCATTTTGTTATTTGCCTTTTTAATCCCATATTTAGGCACCGGAATGCGTACTTAGTGAGTGCTGTTCATTGGAGTTATAAAAAAAAGCTGATTCAACAGCCTGTTTTGTTTGGCGACAGAAGAGCCTTTACGGCTATTACTGCCTCTTGGTGCACCGGAGAATGATTGGCCAAAGCTAGATGCGAAACCACGACAGCTCACTACGTGAAAAGCAACCGCTTTACCTAGTGTTTCACACCGGCAATTGCATAGAGGTCTTAATTGTATCGCTACATCTACTGGAATTTTTACATTTTATTCTTAATTTCATCTTAAAATTCATCCTTAATGCATATGCAAGCTTATTTAATCCTCAGTGGATCTTATGGCTGAATGAGTAGTTTTTCGCTTGTGGGAGCTCCGAATTCTGGCTTTAAGTGATTACAAGCTTTAAATTGTCTTGTAACTATCAGATGGAAGTAGTCCTCAGGATAGGGTTATTAATATAATCAAATAAGAGATTATAAAATGAGGGCCGCATTAAGGGGATCACAATGTAAGTAGCGAGAGGGCTAAAATACAAAAATAGCAAAGCTGCGTCTGAATAAATAAATAAATAAAAGCTGATTTAACAAACTTTTTTGTATAGCTACAGAAGAGCCTTGACGGCTATCACCACCGCTTGCAGCGGCGATAAGGAATCGCCCAAAACAGGATTCGAACCCATGACCTCGGGGCAGAGGTAGTGAAAAGCAACAGCCTTACCTGGTGACCCATTACGGTTAACTGTCGCACTCTTTATTAACGTGCTGAAACCGTCGGTTGCAAGGAGGTCTCCATAGCGAATAACTAGCCTCTCCATAGAACGTCGAAAACAGTTAGCTGTGCATCGAAAGCAAAGCTCGTCTTTAGTTATTAAGGGTTATAAGTAATAATTTTTGCGATTAATTATTGACAGACAGTGTCTTTAACAAATTCGTGTTAGTGTACCTCAGTTGGCAGATTAAAAGAGCTAATATAAAAGATAAGGTAATCTAAGCAATGTATTCCTTACGGTTTACAGGCTGCACGGTAAGCTCTCCGAAGGTAGTAACCATATCACGTGAAAAGAAAATGTGAGGCCTCTCTGCCACACTCGAAGTAAATCAATTTCGGTCAATTGCCTGCCAGCCTACCGGCATGTGCAATCAGGCGATTACAGCCGATGCAAAACTCAGCAGCTAGGCTTGTCTGTCATGAACGTAGCAGTTGCCACATCACACCACTTCTCGCCGACCTGCACTGGCTACCAGTCAAGCAACGGATCGACCTCCAGGTTTTGTCGATCCCTTTTGGGTCACTTCATTCTTTGCCTCCAGCCTATCTCTCAGATCTACTCCCCCACCAGGACAACCATCGTACCACCCGCTTTTCGGAATCCAACAGTATACCCATACGTCGTACAAACCTCAAATCCTTTGGAGACTGTGCTCTTATGCTGTCAAAGCATGGAACTCCCTTCTGACTTGCGTGAGAACATTCCCTGACTTGTCCACATTTAAAAAGAACTTGAAAACACACTTTTTTAGGGCAGCATTTAGTGGGCCCCTGTGATTCGTCCTTGATGTGCTTATGTGTGCTGACACTGGTCATGCTGCCTCTAGCCACACTAGGATGCTGACCCTGTACATGTCACCCCTAACCATGTTATTTATGATGTTTATCAAGCATGATAATAATCACGATTCAATCGCGTTTCCCTTTGCAGCAAATGTATAGCGACTAGAAAGAGATTGAGTTCTCTGAGGGTGCTTTATCAAGTGCATTATTATTTTTATCACTTCCGTTCTGTGCACACCAGGTCTTGTTTAAATAATGTGCGAAAATGCTGCTCGGCGTCAATTACTGATTATTCATTTAATGAGTAACGGTAAGTTAGTTAGTGTACTATCGCATTTCGTTATCAAATTAGTGTCTGTCAGTTATTGCAGGGCATTTCCCAGTTTTATCTTAAATACACACAAATGTCTTGTCTGTAGTCTCGTCCATAGTGCGCTTAAAAATCCTCAATCTGCTTTCCTACATGAGTCCACCATGCAGTCGACAAATACTTCCTAGCATAATATTCACTGCGTGCTCGAAATGGGGACGTCCGTCGCGTCGACACATGCACTACTAGGCAGATAATCTTTCCGGCGTGTGGTTCCCTTCCAAAGTTCTCTTGATAGGTGCTTCTGAAGCAATAAGTCATCTCTGCATGCTATTCCAAGCCTGGGTTTCTCTTAGAATATGCTTATGACCTTTACTTTGCATTTCCTTATTCTTCGGCAATTATAGTAAAACATAGCTTAAATGGACACTATAGCCCAAATGAAACATGATTGGGCTAAGAAGAATGCTTTCATTTGGTTGTTGTGACTGTAACTTGGCTAAAATCACTAGCAGGGCGAGCAAAACTAACACATCTCATTGGCTTATCTGTCTTCCATAACACAATATCGGTTAAGATGATGTTGGAGCACCAATAGTTCCTGGTTATTCCCCAAATTCTAGTTCGTCTGCGACAAATTCAGCATGGTCTTCTAGCTCCAGAACTGAGTTTCTTCAACCGTTAGCTGAAATTAGTGGCAGTAATCCCAGGCGCTAAGATAAATTATATTTTAGTCAAATCTTGATTCTGTATACCTTTGAAATGCTCCTTTGTTCAACGGAGCTTAACCCCGCAACCGAAAATTAAACCGCAACTTAGGAAGCACCAGTCTTCATACGCGTGATTGCAAAAGGTGATTTCATGCTTCGAAAATGCCGCCTCAGACCATTGTGAAGTCATATTATTGATATTTGCACCGCTTATATTATATATTTCAAATCTCAAAATTGCACATCGCATAGGTGAATACAAACGAGCAAATTACCTTCCGCTGGTTAACCCCTCAGACACTCTGGTGGAAAGTCGCATTATGAATACAAATATTGGACCAAAATACGGATGTAAATGAATGTCAGGGACTTAAAAAATGACGGGCTAATAAGACAACTTTTTATGTCGATAGACAAAATAAATGACCGACTGGGGAATGGGAGAATGAGTTGTCCCTCACTCGTTTTGGCTGATTAAAAAATTATTTTGACGACTTCAACAATGCGTTCAAACCACAATTATGCTCATCCATATATTATATATTGAACAATGTACGATTCTCGTTATCTTGTGGCTCATGTGCATGGGCCGAATCTCATCAAAGGACCCACTCTCTATGATATAGTCTCGCAAGACTTTCAACTCGTACTACTTAAAGTTTGGCTCATTTTATCACGCTGGTATGTTTATATACCTGAATAATTTTGTCGTAACATATTAATCATAAATTACGTCTGCATTTTGGAACCTGAAGAGGCTTGATTGCAGAGCTCAATGTTTGCTAAACAGAGACACTAAATATTTTGACAACATCTTTCTCACTACTTGTGCATATTTGTCAACCGGATCTACCCACATTGCTATAAAGCTACAACCAAGAATTTTACCCCGATGAACCATGCGGGACAGCGTGCACTTTACCACTCTCAGGTTTTTTAAGTCTTTTTTTGAAATGCTGAACGTCTCAAGTAAATTGATGAAATTAGTGAATTTTTAAATTATTGTTGTATTCATCAACCGGTATCGGTGGCACGAGGAACTCGAAAGAGGTTTAATAAAATGATGGATTCACATGCACCTCACTTCAAAAATATAATTACGTTTTTTTTAGTAAGTAGTTAGGACTACAATGCCTAAGCTTGAAAACAATGCCACAAATTAGGCATGATATACATCAAATGTTAGGACTACCAAGCCTAAGCTTGAAAACAATGCCAACAATTAGTCATGAGATGCATCAAATGTCAAGCGGGGATTGTTTTTTATTCGTATAAATGCATTAAAGCCACAGTCAAATCTAGATTTCATAAGCTGATAATGAAATCGCAGCTGCATAATTCTAAAACATACAAGCAAATTGAATATCATGCTTTGTGGTACACAGAATGAGGAACCAATGAGTACATTACGAAATGGGTTTGATAGTCAAGTGACTACTTCAACTCTAATTCTACGCTGTAAAGTCAATTGACATCTTTGAACCTGCCATGCTGTGAAGCTACCATGATTTCGAAGTTCATCTCCAAGTGTAACAGCTCTAATAGGAATTTCGACCACATACCTATTGCTCTTCGGAAATTCTTGTATATTCTACTGCCAAGTACAAATAAAGGCCCAACTATACGTTTGTGACTATTCAACTTTAAATGAAGCTGCTGTAAGACAGCTTATTATTATGAGGATAATAGAACTAAGGAAATGTAGTTACTTCCATATTTTTTTGGTTTTCTCCCTTCTGCCATCATTTCAGCGACACTGGAAGGAGTAGTGACAAACCAACAAACTTATAAATCGAAGCTGAAACCGAATAGAAGAATATTCTACACTGGTATTGCAGCAAATTACACCGAATGTTCAAAACTATAGAAAGTGAATCTTCCAGCAAATGATGTCTTAGGTAGGGTTTCTCAGCTAGTAACTTTGCACGACTTGGGAGCTTTTGTAATCATTTACCAAAATATTCTTCTTGGGCAACGGACCTCTCGAAATTAGCATCACGGCAAATGAGTTAGGATTGTTGAGGTCTTTTGTAGCAGGATAGTTATGAAAGTTAATGTGCACATCAAAATCTATTTGTGAATCGCGACACCACAATACTTCGGCAGTGATGCTATTCAAAAAAATATGTTCATCGCCTCAGCTACTCAATTCACATTCCGACATGTCATCAGGAGTGTAATGCTCTAATGCGACATGAGAATATTCTTGATTCGCTTGAACCTATGACTTTGCACGAGGTGCCCTCGCCTAGATGACCCATCGGCTCTCCACAGACGGTAAACTAGCTAAGTTACTTGAAGCAAGGTAGATAAAAACATATCAAAGACAAGTACGGACAGTCCACAGAGTTAATACAGCCTATACAATGTCAAGTATATATGCTACATACATAGTGTCAAATCACGATGCACATTAAAAAGGCTGATGTCTACCATCAACTATGTCCTAAACCCACTATCTAATTACCTCCTTACATTCTTATCCTTGTGGAGATCTAGCTGAGCACTGGCTCAAAACTCTGCAGCCAGGCTTGTCTGTCGTGAGCGTCGCAGTTGCCACATTACTCCACTTCTCGCCGACCTGCACTGGCTACCAGTCAAGCAACGGATTGACTTCAAGGTTTTGTCTCTCACTTTTAGGTCACTTTATTCTATGGCTCCAGTCTATCTGTCAGATGTACTACCCCATCAGGCCAAGCATCGTACCACCCGCTTTTCGGAATCCAACAGTCTAGAAATACCTCGTACAAACCTTAAATCCTTTGGAGACCGTGCATTTAGTTCATATGCTCCCAAAGCCTGGAACTCCCTCCCGACCTGCGTCAGAACATCCCATGACCTGACCACATTTAAAAGGAATTTAAAAACACACCTATTTAAGACAGCATTTAGTAGGTCCCTGTGATTCGTCCTTGATGTGCTTATGCGTGCTGACACTGTGAATGCTGCCACTAACCACATTTGCATGCTGACCCTGTGCATGTCACCCCTAACAATATTATTCATCTCGTTTGTTTTTCAAGCATGATTTTACTTACCATTCAATTGCATTTCACTTTACAGCAAATGTAAAGCGCCCAGAGAGAGATTAAGTTCTCTGAGGGCGCTTTATCAAGTGAATTATTATTATTATTATTATTATTCTCTAACTTGGTTGTTAGCAAGATGGACAATATGAGAGAGTCCATCCATAAGGTAACCACATCGTCATTAGAATCCACTTCCTCAGTAACATGACCACACGATTCCTGTTCCTTGATTGCTTCAAACTCTCACCATTTCTTACTGCTTGTATTGCTAATATCGCATATGGATGAACCCAAGCCCTATCAAGTTATAATAATAATAATAATCCACTTGATAAAGCACCCTCAGAGAACTCAATCTCTCTCTAGGCGCTTTACATAAGTTAAAGTATGGTAAAAAAACTTACTAGTTGTAGTAAAATAAGAGTGCGACTTGGAAAATGGTAACCTCAATGAATTCTTACGTCACATGTGAAATATGAATTAAATCTATAATAATAATAACACATTTGATATGGTGCCTTCAGAGAACTCCATATTTGTAAAGGTACTTTACATTAGGTGCAAAGTAAGGACGATCGAATGGCTAGTAGTAGTATGGTCAATAAACAACAAGAATAATATGGTTAGGGACGACATGCACAGGGTCAGCATGCAAATGTGGTTAGTGGCAGCATGCACAGTGTCAGCACTCATAAGCACATAAAGGAAAAATCAAAGGGACCCACTAAATGCTGTCGTAAATAGGCGCATGTATCCAACAAGCGTGGAACTCATTCCAGAATGACGTCACAAAACTCCTTATTTGAGAACAATTTCAAAAAGAGCTAATCGTATTCCAATTCTCACAGCATTTTTTTCATGTCTTTTGACTTGCCGCTATGTGCTCATGCGTCCTGGCGTTGTGCATGACACCACTAACAATGTTTTCACGTTCTCCACGTGCCTGTTACCAGTAATCATGTGGTCATATTTTTCCACTGCATCTGTAATGTGTGCGGAAAAATGACGTTACGTAAGAGAGCACTAACACGTGTCATATTTGTTACTGTTAGCACTACTTTTCTTTTACACTTCACTGCCTTTCAGCATCTCAACTCAATTTTCAGTTGCATATCAGCACGCATTTTCGAAAAACGCATTTTGATGTCAGGATAATTTGTAAAATTGAATGGGATCAAAAACAGCACAATGATTACGGTGATGCAAATGCTACTCGGAAACTAGAAAGCCTTATTCTTCAAATTCGCCAGACCAATCTACCTACTTTGGACTCGGCGTGAAATCTAGGTATAGTTGTAAGGAATTCATGTTCAGTAATAAGAATCATAAGGTAATTTAACGTTATTTATCTCCGTCTGTAACTCCACGAAGCCAGAAAGACTATGTGGATATTATGCAGGGGAGTTTTGTATTGGACACTCACAACCTATGTGACTTTCGGTAGGCATTTGGTAGCCAGCCGATCTTCGTCTCCTGCCACAAAGACGAAGTGGGAAGCATTGCAGAGTCAGGAGAGCAGTTGAGGTAGTGAGTAGCATGCAAGTAGCAGCTCAGGACAGCTGGAAAGGATGAGTCATAGTCGGCAGCAGGAGTGAAGCTGTTGTTGCGTAAGAATTGAGGAAGCGAGTTCCACAGTCTAGGTCTTGCTGAGCTAAAGCTTCTGTCGCCAAAGGTTGGTCAGTGGAGGAATGGAACAGCTAATTTATTGTCCACACAGGACCCGAGAGCACGAAGAGGCTGAAACTGGTGCAGCATTACAGCTAGGTACGAAGTAGACAAGCCCTAACGGATATGTGGGTCAGTTTAAGAACTTTGCTCTGTATCCACTGGTCAACCGGCATCCGTCGTTATTTTATTAGCAAAGGAGACACGTGCTCAACCATACAGGATATTAAATCTAGCCTGGCATCCGTATTCATAGCCAGCTCAACGGCCTAGATGCTTTATCCGGTATCCAGCCAAAAAGTAACTACCATAACCAAGCCGATACAGAACTAAGGAGCTAGTTAAATTAATGCATTTGCATAGCCCATCAGAAAACTTAATCTCTTCCCAGGCCTTTTACACATGCTGGATAGAAAGCGCTACCAGATTGTTGGTGATAACATCCCGCAGCAGCAGGCACAGTGTAATCACGCATATGAATAGGAAGAAAAATTTACAAAGACCCATTTTAAATACTTTGATCAATATAAGCTTGTTTTTAAATGCCAGCACGTCGGAGTAAGTTGTGACGCACCTCAGTAGTGAGTTCCAGGCTTCGGTAGCATACACAATAAAGGCAGATCTCCTTAGGGTTTGAGGATCGTCCGAGGCTAAAGATTATAGTCAGAGCAGCTGGTTGTGCGCATCTTGGACTGGTAGGGCAGTATTTCCAATAGGTAGGCTGGAGCCAGAGAATGAAGGGACAGGCAAGTAATTGGCAGAACCTTGAAGTCGACAGCCAGCCTGACTGGGAGCCAGTGCAGGTCGGTGAAGTGGTGTGGTGTGAAGTGAGAGGTGGTGTGATGTGACAACTACTACGCTCCCGACGCGTAAGCCGAGCTGCAATGTTTTGCACCAAATATTAGTGCTTGATTTCACAGGCCGATAGACCAATATGCATTTAGTCACAGTAGTCTACAAGGGATGTCGAAAATGCACGAACAGGTTTAATCGTAGCATCTCTTTCTACGCAAGCCCAATATTTAGCAATTTTATGTAAATGAAAGTAGGTAAATTTGACTGTGTAGCTGAGGTTGCTGTCGAATGAAAAGTCATTTTTTAAAAAGACACAACGATTACGTGCAAATTCAACTCGAGATTTGCTGGCGGGTCGATTTCAAGCCTCAGGTTTTTAGTTTCTTAATCGCACTGGGTTTGCCCATGACTAATAACTTTGTTTTTTGTCATTAAATATATATATATATATATATATATATATTTAATTCATTTATATAGCGCCCCAAGAGAACTTGATCTCTATTCAGGCGCTTGACATATGCCTCGGGGCTCGAGCCCACGACCGTCATTCAATTAATGAGAATTTCCTGATATTCACGTGCGGATTTCATCAATACATGCAGCAGGAGTGTGTGGAGAACTCGATGTGCTCAAGGGCTGGGGTAATCAAAGCAAAGGTACAACTGAGTGTCATCTGCATACTAGTTAAAGTCTGAATTGTACTAAGCGATCACACTGACTAGAAGGGAATATAAGCTGTGAAGAGAAGTGGGCAGAGCACAGAGCTTCGATTTACTCCGAGATTAAGCGTTTCATCAAATGATCTTAGTCCGTTTACATCACTACACTGGAGTCTTCAACTTAGATAGAACCTAAACACTAAATGAGCACTGCTGCTTCTAATGATAATAATAATTATAATTCACTTGATAAAGCGCCCTCAGAGAACTCAATCTCTCTCTAGGCGCTTTACATTTGCTGTAAAGTGAAATGCCATTGAATGGTAAGTAAAATAATGCTTGAAAAAACAAACGAAATGAATAATATTGTTAGGGGTGACATGCACAGGGTCAGCATGCAAATGTGGTTAGTGGCAGCATGCACAGTGTCAGCACGCATAAGCACATCAAGGACGAATCACAGCGACCCAACTAAATGCTGTCCTAAATAGGTGTGTTTTTAGATTCCTTTTAAATGTGGTCAGGTCAGGGGATGTTCTGACACAGGTCGGGAGGGAGTTCCAGGCTTTGGGAGCATACGAACTAAATGCACGGTCTCCAAAGGATTTAAGGTTTGTACGAGGTATTTCTAGACTGCTGGATTCCGAAAAGCAGGTGGTAAGATGCTTAGCCTGATGGGGTAGTATATCTGACAGATAGGCTGGAGCCATAGAATGAAGGGACCTAAAAGTGAGAGACAAAACCTTGAAGTCAATCCGTTGCTTGACTGGTAGCCAGTGCAGGTCGGCGAGAAGTGGAGTAATGTGGCAACTGCGACGCTCACGACAGACAAGCCTGGCTGCAGAGTTTTGCACCAGCTGCAATCGCCTGATCGCACATGCTGGCAGGCCAGTAAGCAGTGAGTTGCAGAAGTCGAGACGGGTTGTCACGAATGCATGGACCAACTTGGACGTGGTATCCTTATCTAAACAAGCCCGAATTTTAGCAATGTTTGGAAGCTAAAAATAGGCGGATTTGACTGTGGAGCTGATATGGTCGTCTAACGAGAGGTCGCTTTGGAATATGACACCTATATTTCGAGCTGATTCAACTGAAGATATGCTGGAAGAGCCAATTTTGAGAGTCAGCCTTTCCAATCTCTGAATCACACTCGGTTTGCCCATAACTAGTAAGTTAGTTTTATCATCGCTAAGTTTTAGAAAATTTGCTGCCATCCATGTGCGGATGTCATCAATGCATGCAGCTAGTGAGTTTAGAGAATTTGAGGTGCTCGAAGGCTGGGAGGGATCAAAGCAAAGGTGCAACTGAGTGTCATCTGCATAGAAGTGAAAGCCTAGATTGTGCTTGGCAATCACATCAGCAAGAGGCAGAGTATAAACCGTGAAAAGAACCGGACCTAGCACTGAGCCCTGATGTACTCCATATTTCAGAGGTACTTTACATGATCTTTGTCCATTCACGTCAATATTCTGGAGTCTCCCACTGAGATTGGACCTGAACCACTGCAGAGCAGTGCCAGTGATGCCCAGGCGATATGAGAGGCGCTCTAGAAGAACTTTGTGATCGATGGTATCAAAAGCTGCCGAAAGATTAAGCAAAACAAGCAGAGACACTTTACCCATGTCTGCATTCCTAAGTAGGTCGTTGTATACCCGAAGCAATGCTGAATCTGTGGAGTGATTAGCTCTAAAGCCAGACTGGAACTTACTAGCAAGGTGTGAGGTTTCGATATACGAGTTCAGCTGGTCCGCCACAACCCGTTCGAGTGTCTTTGATAGGAATGGTAAAAGGGAAACTGGCTTAGTCTAATCTGAAAACTTTCACACGATTAAAATTGTAAAATGTTGTCCCCACTTCGACGTGAGAATCGCAGGTAAGCTGATCTATTTATTTGTTTAATTACTAGCATAATCATTCACGCTTCAATAAATCGGCTGCTCCTGTTTTATGTTGAGAATCTGTTGGGGCTTTTCTGTCGTAACGTTTATTACTGCAAAATTTAGCACTGCTCACAAATGTGTACTGTCTACTTACCAAACACAAATATACACAAAAGATTTTACAATCACCGCCGGGTTCCTTGATATTCTCGCTCTTCGTAACATATTTTAAACATTATCACATCTAGAACCTCCATCGGTATTACCACCAGTGATTTTCATTCTAGTTGGTTGCTTGTGATCAAAATCTGACTTCTTTAGTTACAACGCTCCCGTATCCGATTGGCATGCTTTCATCTCCTAGTTTTTCTTAACTAAAGACGAAATCTGACCTACCTCTCACCGGTTCTACGCTGCCAAAGCTCTTTCGAAGTGAATTGTTCTTTTGTGTAGGTTTACTGAAAGAGACTATCCACATCGTGACGAAAGGAAAGTCGTGCTTTGAACAGCACTCGCTTGAACTTAACTTTGCGATGCGTATTTATGCTATTCTGTCCGTGATTCAGCATGTATGGCTACTAGCATGGTGTCATTTTAACTGACAGCCGCGAGCGACTTGCTGCTTGCTTTGGCAAATTTGTCTGAGCAGGTGAAAACTTTGAATAGTCACTCGTTATTGCTTCACAGGAGGCTAGTTGTATAGCGCTTGAATAGTGATTTATTTCCTAATGGGACCTCTTAAAATATCGATTAGTGATAAAAAATATCATTTAGTGATACTAAAATATCGATTAGAGGTAATCAAAAAATCTTTAGTGATAGTAAAATATAGGTTAGTGATAATTTCGCACATTTTAAAAAAAAGCTTTCCGTCTTCGCACCTTAACTTGTTCAGTGATAAGCATTGGCTTTTGGATGGGAATGAAATTTTCAAAATCTCTAAGAATAGATACAGCACTAGTCTTTTTAGGCAGACGCATGCCTGACGCCATTACAACTGAGCTTTTTGGCTTTTATTTCCAGGTGACCATAGTCCAGATACAATGCTTCATGTCCTTTGTCGGCGACCCTGCGGTAGGTGCAGCATTTACATATTCGATTAGATTGTGCATGCAAAACTCATTTCTCAATAGTTAAATAACCAATGCCAAGCTGTCTATTACATTGTGTTTCCTAAATCGGAGGAAAATCATCCTTAAGTAATGAACATTCAACTGTAGATATAAAAAGATTCGTACACGGTATGGTACTTAATCACATAAATCTCCGTCGAATTATTATGATTTTATGAAAATATTTTTAGCTGATTAAGTAAGCTGAACACCGTAAATCAGTAAGTAAAAGTGAAGTAATTATTGAAATGCAAATTAAAAATCTAAAAATACGCGAAGATACTAATTCTCTTAATTAAAAATAAAGCCATTACTACAATAGCCACTTTTCTTGAAACTGCTCTTCAATATTATGCCTGGAAAGTAGTTCAAACATTCAAAATGTCTTGCTGTCTTGAAAATTTTAAACAGTAGAATGATTAGCTGTGTTTTATAAAAACTGTTTCAGTTAGAGAAAAAGATTCAAGCTTGGACTTTGTTCATGAACTATATAAACATGATTCAAGCTCTTTTAAGTTAAAAATCACTTTCCTATCTATGCTAAAAGTACTGAATTACAGCACACTATAATTAGAAAAGACGGACACGTTCTTCTTTATGTTTTAAATAGTTATAACTAGCATAAGCGAACTTGAAGAAGCTTCACGTTTGCTCGTGGTTATCTTTTAGGCTTTCATTTTCCATGGTTGCTTTTAGGAAAAAGAAGCCAAAATCTGCAGAATAATATCGTATGATTCTGATGTCATTGGTGGCATTTTAGTAAGGATGCATCTGGTTAAGGTTCATTTGTATTCGGCAAAATATTAATGACGTCCTCTTGAGACACTGAGAGGCATGGTACTAAGTAATGCAGTCCATAAAGCATTTTTTTATTCTAGTGACTTTTTTATCTTGCCGCAATATAACATAAACACGACAATAAAATGAAGTGCCAAACTCAAATTAAATGCCTCAACCTAAACCTCCAGTCTGAAGTTTTAGATGTTTTTATAAAATAGTAAAATAAAGTTTATTAAAGAAGTGTTAGTTTTTTCAATTACTGATTTCAAAAAGCTTTGGTCACCGTAACGTATTTAATTATTTGAACTGGTATTCATAATATGGTTACACTTTTAAGTATGATCATCTCAGATAACTACAATATCTACCCCCAGCTACAAAATAAACACACACACACAAACATACGCACAGTCACACGCACGCACGCACACGA
Source organism: Cristatella mucedo (assembly GCA_009760855.2). NCBI lineage: Eukaryota > Metazoa > Bryozoa > Phylactolaemata > Cristatellidae > Cristatella > Cristatella mucedo. The sequence goes on along the minus strand of WPIO01000004.1, from coordinate 6,826,866 downwards.
AAACCAACACACACAAACTGACACACACAAACAACGCATATACACGCAATCATACGCAAACACGCACACGTACACAAATGCAAAAAATAACACAAGCAAGCAAGCACATGCACAAGCAAAATCAAAGGCAAACACTTTATATGCATATATATATATATATATATATATACATATATATATAAATGTATACATATATATATACATATATATATATATATATGTGTGTGTGTGTGTGTGTATATATTGATAAAGATTGACAATATATTATGAACTAGATATTTCATTGCAGCAGTAATCTCTTGATAATACTCGTAATACCTTAAATGAAACAATAAAAATTATGCTATAATGCATTAAGCTGGTAGAATATTGCCAGTTGAACCCGCTTAGTGGTACTATTACATATATTTTAAACCATTGCATTAGAAGAAGTTTTACTTTTAAAATTTAAACGGAGGTGGACAAAGAAGTATGCCATTCAAAAACTGATAGTTTGCACTACTTCCAAATGCCACCACGTATTAAAGGATTCTCGCTGACTGAGCAAATTCTGTGTTGAACAGAGAGTGCTGCTTTTGATGTGTTCCAAATTAGAGGATGAAATGGATTCACTGTTCGCAGTTATGAAAGGTTTTCCCGGATTTGGATTTGCAAGAACTAAAAAGTGTTTTATCCAAAGGATTTAAAGGTGATTTCAGGCCAAGTTAAATACCCGAATGAGCACAGCACTTATTTTGATAGCAAGCCTGATTGTAAAATATTTAATTTAGGTTTTATTTAATTTTGAATTGACGAAGAAAAAATTAGGAGCAAAGAAATTGGCAAATAAATAACGAAGCTAAAGCTAAGTGATTCAACCCTAAAGGCAAGGTGGTTCTAGACTTTCTTAGCGTAGTTAAGATAAGTAAGATTTCTGCAGTGTAGCAACCGGTACAAAACGAGACAGTCGAGACATTCTCTGATAGGTTGCAAACTAATTGTAAGCTTCTTGAAGCTCGTGCATCCAAATCTGTTTGAAATGAGTGGCTTCAGTTTCAAATATATTTATAAATTCAAACGTATAATTTCGTCGTAATATCCTTATTTAGGTAAGTCATAAAAATGTTTTAAAGGCTCCCTAGCTGGAGGCATGCTACATTTACTGAAATGCCGATATAGTAGTCATGTAATAAGTCGATTCGAATGAATATATCTCCTAAACCTAGCTCTTGAACATAGATCTTGAAAAGGCTATTTGTGATCTGTTTTTGAGGCTATTGTGATCATTAGGCTTCAAGTTAATGAGTGAAATTGGGTTTCTTCTTTCCTTAGCTCGTAATTTTGCTAGTCATTGAAATCTAGAATACATTCTGCCTTCCCAAAGTTAATTTGCGTTGGGATAAAATCTGAAATTGTGTTCAATAAGTCCCAGGTACTGAAATACTCAGATGCATAGAGGCACGGGTACTGTTGTGAGGCATTTTATCTAACCGAACATCCAAGATTTTGTGAACTGAATTATTTGGACCAAAGGAAAGTATTCATCGTGAAATCAGTGCATCCAGAACAGGTCAGTGTATATAACAACCATTAAAAGTTTACCTAAGTTTGTGGAAAACTAACCACCGAATTTCCTATGAATAACAATAACTAAACTAAATAAGTTGAGCATCGGTGATGGCAATAAAAAACCACACAACTGCAAAGGAATGACTTAGAGATCCACTGCATCAATCGCTATTTTCTGATCAAACAGAAATAACATAGCTACGCTTTCTAAAAAATGATCCGGACAAGTTCTTAACCAAGTGACATCAACGCTTTTATTTCACAGTAATTAGCATACATCGTCAGGAATTGTAGTGATAGGCATGGGTTTCTTATTCGAGAAAATTATTCTTCTGCAAGTGCTCATTCCAGTTTTTTAAAAACCAACTGCATTCGGGAGCTTTGACAGGACTTTCTTGTGAGGTCCCTGTCTAGCGTTTGTTTCATAATAAGTGATTATCAGCATCAGCTATCACATTCGAATGAGTAAAGGATGATATATATAGCTATAGGCTTATTTATTATATTATTAATGCAGATCGCATCGTATTTTGTCATATAAAGGGCTAGTGGTCATCGTTGTCTAGAAGGTGGGCTACAGCAGAAGGTCACTAGCTACAGGCTTTAGGGTGGATTTTGAGTATAGGAAGGTTAGGGCATTGCTGTTGAGAGTCCAGCTAAGTTATACCTTAATGACGTCTTGGCGAAAAGTTCTTGGCAGACAAAAACTACTAGCTAGAGTTCTGCAATAATTTTTTGGCTCGCTGCTGCCTAGGGATAAGCTAATCTATTTTTTACGATGGAAATAAGCATCATCGAGCTGTGCATCTGCCATGCAATAATCGTCTTAGAAAAACTTGATTTGGCCTTAGCTAGGAGAATTATTTGCAATGTTGCGAGAGTCGTAGGGTTGCTAATTCAGATGTTATTGATTGGGTAATACTTTTTCTACCTTGAGATCAGTACAGGTAGTAGGTTCAAGGTCGTCAGCAAACCAAAGGCTGTTTAGGCTCTACTTTTGATTTAGTCCGGAGCATGATGCCGGCTCACTTTGTGTTATCTAACTCTACCAAAAACGAAGAAGCTGATGGAGGTTTGAGCGCAACTGTGAAGGAGATGATTTTCATGCGCAGGCGTTGAGTCTCCACGGTTTTAAGGTTTTTATTTATGCTTGATTTATTTTGCAGTTGCTTAAGCTTTAGACTGTCATCGCGAGTCTCTACTGACGCATATAGATGCAGCTAGACCATATCAGAGAAATTAATTTCATCACTGTTTAGGGAATTTCGTCGTTATAATAAATGAGCGCATTTTTAATTGTATGACATCCCTTTAATCGAGACTGAAATTTTGCATGAATTGCTATTTATAAGTGTGCTTGAAAAATGTGTGACTACCTCCAAAACTTCACGGAAAACATTTAAAAAGTGGTAAATGGTGCTGATTTACAAAGAAATCAGAATTCAATACCAGACTTTTTAGTCATCGGCTTAACTATGGCAGTTGTAATAATAATAACAATAATGCACTCGATAAAGCACCCTCGGAGAACTAAATCTCTCTCTAGGCGCTTTACATTTGCAGGAAAGGTAAATGCAATTGAATGGTGAGTAATATCATGATAGACTTTAGATCAGCCAGTATTTACCAGCTTAACCATCCCAACACTGAATTATGGAGGCCGTAAGTTTTTTTCCCCGTAAAGATTAAAGCAAATATTGTTCTGGGTAGTAATTTGAGCTCCCAATTTACTGGCATCTCAGAAAACGCCTTAAAAACGATCGCAGGTTCGAACTTAACGTCTAGATTAAATGGCGGTCAAACCGTCAGGGCAAGCGTGTTTTCGGGCTTTTTCAGCAAAGAGGAAATGGAAATTGGTTTTCCGTAGGTTGAGACCGCTCATGTTGGCCATGACGTGAACTTTCTCAGGGTAAGAATAGCTACGCAAGGTTTTCTAATTATGATAATTATTCTTTGAATGTCTAAGCCTTTTGGGAATTCAGATTAGTTTAGTCTCTAAACTGAGGCAGATCGGCGACCTACCTATGCCTACTTCTTAAAATGCGTTCAAGCTCTCACTTAACGAATGGAAATTTTAAGGCTCCTAGGAACCAGAACATTTTCTTTTCATCTTTTCTACATACATGGAGACGCTTTTTTCGGCGAGCGTGCTGGCCGAGAGATCTCTTAAGTTAAGAGTTAACTAGATACGTGAATATAAATACCGAGGTCATTGATTTTCTTTAAATGCAAATTAGTAAAAACAAATTATAAATAGATTGCCAAACATAAAATAGCTGACGCTTTTTAAAGGTAAGAAGCTACATAAGCTAGATACTGAAGCATCCCTTCAAGGAAGCAGAAACGGCAAATTATTGCAGTCAGGAAAAGATCAAATAGGCAGGTGGGAGCTCCGTGCGTTGAAATATATAAATAAATATACACACACACACGCACATATATATATATATATATATATATATATATATATATCGATATCGTTACAATTACTGCCCTTGATGCATCTTTTTTGTAGTCAACAATGAAAAATTTTTTCATTACTGTGCGAGATGTGAACGACAACTTTCCAGAATTTGTTGGAACTCCTTACATAACCAGCATTCCAGAAGTAAGTTACGCTTAATTAAACCCATTAATGTATGAAGTGCAATGCAATGTTGATTGAATATTCAAAATAAATAGTATACCAATCCTGGGTTAGATACATGCAAACGAGACGACCTTTTAAAATAGAAAGCCTGCTGGACATGAAATATGACAAACTGGCAAATATCTTCACTTCCGCTTCATAAACAGCACCATGGTTTTCATGTATCAAGTAAAGCGCGCCAACACGTATCTAAAGGTATTGGCTGGTTCTCCTACAATTCGTGCAACCAATAGAGATAGTGCGAAAAATAGCAACCTTCAATATGACCTTAGAATCTTACAACGCATTTAAGTCAAGAGTAGGTTATTTTAAAGCATACGATTTATGTTACACATTTTAAAGTATGCGGTGAACCTAGAATTATTTGCTCGTCTGTTCACTACGTTATGTTTGAGTTAATTTAAAACTATTTTTGTGCAAATTTCATAGGTTCGATCACTCCTTCACATCAATAACTGACCACGTTTTTTACCGCGAGAAATTCCCTGCTATACCCGGGTAGTACGAATTATTTTTCTCTCTACATCTTATCAGTCGCAGCACGAACTCCTGCCTTTAGCTTTTTGTGGTCAGGAGAGACAAGTGTATACTCAATTTATGGATCATTCAATTAATTAAACTAAATTTATGGATTTAATCTTCGCATTCGGAAGCTACTAGAGCTCGTTTCCTGTGGATTGCTTCGCGGATTCACAGTATCGTGTCGTCTATTGCACGTTGATTACACGTACCTCCTGAAAGTGCTGGTCGCCATTCTACCTCTTCACGGACTGACTTTCTCTCTTAAATTATTAGGGATACTAGCGAACCATGTAACTTTTCGTGGGCTTTCTAGCTCTCGCATTTTCTAAGGTCTCGTTTTTAATGTTCTACTTTAAAAATAAAGTGAAAATATGAGCGGTTTTTTAAACAGCCATTAAAGTGATGAAGCAGTCTCAGTAGTGTATGGATGCTTGTGAGTTAGCGCTTCAGGATTTCATATCATTGTAGTTTTCTTTGTTTTCTTGCGGAATATTGAATTAGCATAGTGTCGTGTTTGTTCCTGGATTGGAGAGTAAGGGACTTTCTAGTCTTTTTTTAGGGCTAGTTGCAGAATTTCAGAGAATTACTACTTTGTAATCCACGATTTTAAAGTTAAAACATCTATAGACCTTTGTTAGTTCATCTAGTTTGAACGGCCGAGCTTACTTTGATGGGCCATACTTATTAATATAACTAGAACAATAAAATAAAATGATAAACACGGAACTAGTGGGCGACTGAGAATATGGTTGAGATAGTCTGCTCTTGATGAGAGAGTGAGCAAACTCGGATCGGGTGAAGGCTGGGCACTTCAATTTCCCGTGTCAAATCAAAAGAGAAAGATCTTCTTTTGGCCGAACTTCGAAAAAAAACATGCTTGCTGATTGACATTAACTTGAACCCTGCATGAAAAAAACATGCTTGCTGATTGACATTAACTTGAACCCTGCATGCGTGTATTTTGACAATGTATTGATGCACACGCGTCCTCAATACGGTCCTAATCTCAAGAATGCCTCGTAGAACTAATAAGCTGTTTAATGTAGCCACCAGTTAACTAGCAATAAAGAAATTCTATTAAAATAGTGAGTATAGGGACTGCGGCCAGCCACGTTGCTTGGATCTATTTAGCCTATTTTGGCTGCAGATCTTCGCCGTGTCGCAAGGAAGCGCTAATGACAAAAGGGTGAATGAGAAACGAAATCTAAGCGAGAACAAGTCTTCTATTTGCATGCAAAATATGTCAACATCTGTACTCGTTTTAACTTAAGCTTAAATCAATAAGATTTTAAATTTAGTATTTTCATCAGGCGGGCACAGGATTACAATCCAACCGAGGTCCGACGGGAGTTGCAAAGACCAGCAATTGGCTGGCACACACCTCTATCTACTTATCCACTCAGGCAATTTATGTAACTAGTCTTCAGAATTTCTCATCGTGCTTAGTTTTGTCTGCAGGCTCACTAACATGTCTATTTTCGATGCAAAGCACAGCAGCTAGATATATATGTCTAGCTCGTCAAAATGCTGCATTGCACCAATTCTAATTTGTCTGCACTGACTGCCTATCGAGAAGCTTAAAGTATATTCAAGATCCCGTGAACTCACCTAGGGCTCACCCCATTCTCTTGCTCCTGCTAACCGATCTGAACAAGTTTCACTCCAGTCCTCCGGTCGCACCTGCATGCACGCACCTGGAAGATTACTTGGGCCCTCACAAAACTTTAAATACGTCGAAAACCGTGCCTTTATCAGCTATTCTCCCTAAAGCTGGTAGCTCAAGATTGACTGGCACCGTGTCGTTTTGTGGTGTGATGACTCACGAAAAGAAGCCAAAAATATACCCGTTCTACATATCCTCTGGCCTTCCCCTGAGTGAGTTAAATGTTTTGTATGGTTAGGAGCTCAAAATAGTGCGGCCTGACCAAAGTCAACAAGCGGATTTGTGTTTTTTTTTTAAGTGTGCTTTACCTAGCTTCTTTGGTCCAGTGTTTTAGGTGCTCGCCCCGACCAAGGTCTGGTTAAAGTCGTGGGCTCGAGCCCCGAGGCATATGTGATGCATGTACAGAGATTGAGTTATCTTGGGGTGCAAAAAAAGAGTTTGTTGTATTGTTATATTACCTATGCATGATTGAGGTAGTGCTTCTAGAATCCAATAAACCGGCAACTGTAAGTGTTTTTTGCATCTTTTCAGGCATGCACTGGAAGGATATCCTACTTTTCATCAGCTATTGGTCATCGTTTCTTTTGGGGCGAGCATTCAAGTGCCTGAATAGCTTCAGTGTTCTCTAGGGGAATTGCTACTACTATTAGTAATAATATTAATAACAATACACTTGGTAAAGCGGCCTCAGAGAACTCATTCTCTTTAGGTGCTTTCAATTTGTGACTGTAAAAGTAAAATAATTTTACTTTTTTATCTGATTAGCGTTGAAAGTCAAAATGCTCCTTAGTAGAATCACAGGTTTGGCGCAGTGGCTAATCTGCCGGCCTCGACCAAGATCTGGCCGAGGTCGTGGGGTTGAACCCATCAGCATATGTGAAGCGCCTTGATAGAGATTAAGCTCTCGTAGGACACTATGCCAATTAAGTGTTATAGGCGCCTAGAGAGAGATTAGGTTCTCTGAGGGCGCTTTATCAAGTGAATTATTATTATTTGTATATTTTTTTATTAAATGCATATCTGCTTTAGTAGTTTAATGCGTTGTAAAGTACAAAATGAACCAAACGTATCTGTATATATTTTTAATCTGCGAAATAGAACCTGTTAATTGTCTAGCGGGGCCTGCTAATTTAGTGTATTGCACGGTAACTAATTTAAGGTATTGCATGCTAACTTGTCGTTCCTCTTGTAGAATGGACCGAATGGAGCCAACATATTTAAGATTTCTGCAAGGGATGCAGATCGTGTTGACATAATAGAATATACAATTGAGTCTGGAAATGAGGTAAGATATTTAGTCAGTAAAGATAATTATTAACAAAATTAATTCTCTAGTTGCACTCTGAGCTCATGCTGAGCTACGGAAATGTTTTCTGAACTCGTGATGAAAGCCACGAACACCCTGATCCCCGAGGGCCTTAATATTTGCAGCAAATTGCAGGTAACGCCAAGGCAGAGTGCGACTGGTGCGAAAGAAGAATTGAATATCAATAGTATCGAACAATAAGTCAAACGATCAAATGAAATTGCAGAGAAACGTTAGTATTGTCCAAAAACCAAGACCTTTTAATACAACCTAAGCAATGCTGTCTCTGTGGAATTATTACCTCGAAAATACGACTGGAACTTATTAGCTGGTTCAGATGTTTCACCACAAGTGTTGTGCCGGTCTGTCACTGATTACATCAGGTTGATGCCTTTATTGAGGACAAAGGTAGTGAGACTGGGCAGAAATTGCTTGAGTTTTCTTGTTCTAGCGATACTTTTTATTCAGAGACCAAACTGCAGTGTTTTTAAAGAGGCAAGGATAAAACGCATTGCTGAGGGCGTGCTTATTTTAATTATTATGCATGACATCATTTTACCTATTCATTGTGCAAACAAACAGGTTTTAAGGCCCTAATTGCAAGTAGTCGGATTTGACAGAGAAAAAATTTATAAGGTGAGTGCTTTCGCGGCACACTTGAAAGATCACATTAAGTTGTTGCCAGGAAACGCGAGAGCGCTGCGTCCTGTGAAACCGATACTAAGAAAGTCTAGCGAGGACGCTGTTAACTTGAGGGTGGACTGTCTGGTCTTTTCTATCTTGGTGACGTGAATAAGCCAGAGAAGAAGCCACCAGCAAGGTCACTACAAGGTAGGCTAGGTAATGATCTAACCCGGAGTTTTATAGGTGGAAAGTCCAGAAAAATAGGTCAAGCACTAACTTTTGAAGTTTATCCTTTAAATATAAAAAATCATTTGAAATGCTTGATGGAGTTCCTAGTTTGTAAGAAAACTGAAGTAGCGAGTCATTCTCGTTGAGCATTGTGAACTGAAGCTGGTAAACTGAAAGGCAACTTGCACTGGACTTTGTTGGTTTGTCGGATTGATTCGCTTTTAAGATTCTACACTTAACAGACAGGCAGATGATAAATAGACGGATAGATGTCATGTTACTTTTTTGAGTACATTTTTTCAACCATCTTGCCTAAACTTGGTGACGGTAACTGTGGTTGCACTAAGCACATGAACAACTAGGCTTGTCCAGAGTTAGCTGTTAATCCCGTTCTTTTATTTGGTTCATCAATCGTAAGCACTTGCTCCATGGATTTCGTATCACAGCATCCATTCTCTTGACTGAAGTCATTTAGCAGAGCCTCAGTGCCATCAGTTCCTTATTAGACAAGCGGCCTCCGATTCGCAATCTTTCGATGCCTTAAACTCGCTCCCGAATAACGTCACTACATGCCATGACCCTGAAGTATTTACAAAATATTGATTAAAGAAATTAAATGACGATAAAACCGAACTGCTTCTCATAGGACACCCTAAGCGTGTGGCTGGATTAAAAGGCTTTACTGTTCTAATAGGCGATGCTATTGTGCGACCTTCACCACGTGCTCGTAATCTAGGTGTCGTGTTCGACAGCTGCCTCAATTTCAAAAGCTTCATTCAGAAGACTGCCTCTACAGCTAGCCATCACATCCGATCCCTATCCAAGATTAGAAGCTGTCTCCCACAGTGGCTTGTAAAAAATTTAACTAGCTCTTTAGTTCTGTCTCGGCTTGATTATTGTAATTCCCTTTTGGCTGGACAGCCAAAGAAAGCTATTATGCCACTACAGCTGACTATGAATATGGCTGCAAGGCTGGTCTTCAAGTCCCAGCGGTTTGAGCACGTGTCACCTTTGCTGGAAGAGCTAGGATGGTTGCCGGTTGAGCAAAGGATACGGAGCAAAGTTCTTACGCCGACCCACAAGGCCTGCCACGGCTTGGCTCCTTCGTACCTAGCTGAACTGCTACATCAGTTTCAACCTGTTCGCCCCCTCAGGTCCTGTGTGGACAATAAATTAGCTGTCCCATTCCTCCGCTTAAAGACAGTTGGCGACAGAAGCTTTAGCTCTGCAGGTCCTAGACTGTGGAACTCGCTTCCACAATTCTTACGCAACGACATCTACTCTCCAACTGCCGACTATGGCACATCTTTTTCAGCGGTCCTGAGCTGCTACTTCTATGCTACTCACTACCTCAACTGCTCTCCTCACTCTGCTATGCTTCCCACTTTCTCTTTGTTGCTTGAGACGAAGTCTGTTGGGTACCGAATGCGTACCGAAAGCCGCTTAGGCTGAGAGTGTGCTATACAAAACTCTTCTGCGTAACTCCCACATGGTCTTTATGACTTTGTGGAGTTACTGACGGAGATACATTACATTACATAGAGAAGTTTAAGCACCGCCTGTTCGGCACGGCATTTATTCCGTTAGTGAAAACGGTCCATTTTGTGATTACGAGTGTTAACACTGTACATGTAAAGATTACCTGATTTTAAAAGATTCCTTTTAAAGATACAGGAAGTTACTAGAAAGAAATTATTACGTTTCCTCGTGACACTCTGAAACTAATACTTAATATTGCCCCTATTATTGTGGAATGTCAAAATTTCTTATTCTAACCACACTTTTTATCAGTTGTTGATCAAGAGAAAGGAGTTCCTTCAAAGCCCTTGCACAATACAGCATTGCGAGATATTAGGCAGAGAAGCCTGTGGCACAGGTATCAGATTTGTAGTACACTAACTCGTTCTTCTGATAAAGTATACCAATCGTACCCAAAGCATTCCAAACCACAGACGTTGGGAATCTAAACGCTCACTGGTTCTCTCAAAGTGCTACAAGTAGTGCCAGTTAAATATCCACCAATATCTGCACCTCTATAACACTTAAAACCTAGCTAGTAAGTTTTTCTTTGTTTTAGAGCTGATCACGTCACAGTGTCACGTTTTTTTCTGTGTAAAGCGACTTTCTTAGGAGTGCAGACTTAGACTTGGAAGCTTTCTGCTTTTCTTGCTTGCTCGATATTTCGGTGGCCTCTAATCCCTGATGAGCTTCACTGGCACAGCACTGACATGGTTAAGGTCGTATCTCTGAAAGATATTGCTGCAGAGAATTGCCACAAACAAACGAGGAGTATTCTAGAAATATCTGAAGTACCGGGTTCCCCGGGTTTCATGCTTGGTTGATTGGTTTCACGGTTTGCACTCTCGCTGTTGCCAAGGTGATTGCCAAGCACAAACTATGATTTCACTTCTATGCAGAGTGACCCAGCTTTGTGCCTTTGCTTTGACCTCTCCCAGCCCGCATATGTCTTGAATTCTATCAACTCCTTTGCTGCATGTACCGATGACATACGAAAATGGAGCGTGGCAGACATACTGAATTGTATGATGGTAAAACTATCGTCCTCACTCCGGAAAAAATGAAGCGCGATTCAGAAATAAAAAGGGCTACCAATAAAAATCGGCTCTGCTACCATATCTTCAGTTTCATCTGCTAGAAACCTTGGTGTGCTGTTCCTAAGTCACCTTCATTAGTCGACCGCATTAGCTCCAAGTCAAGTCGGCCCAATTCCATCTACATAACATTGACCACTTCTTGCCAACAGGCACTGGTTTTTTCTAGTGAAGAAGCGCACCGATTCCAACATTTGTCACTTATTTTTAGGTCCCTCCATACTTTGGCTCCAGCCTACCAATCAGATCGACTTCCCCACTAGGATAAGCATTGTTCCACCCGCTTTTCGGAAACTAAATGTTTAGCTACATCTTGTACAAATCTCAAATCTTTTGGAGACCTTGCCTTCGGCTCGCAAGCTTACAGTGCCCGCAACTCACTCATGACTGACGACGCGACATCCCCTGACTTGAGGACGTTAAAAAATAAGCTACAAACGCACACTGGTATCGCCGAATATTTTTAAAATACAAAATAATAATAGTGCACTTAATAAATACCTCAAAAAACTCAATATCTTTTTGAGCGCTTTACATTTGCTGCAAAGGAAACACAATCAAATGGTGATCATATATCATGCTTGATAAACAACATGAATAACATGGTTAGCGGTAGCATGCAGCAGTGCATGCAAGCATGTGCACACAAAGAACACACCGCAGGGACCCACCAAATGCTGTTATAAGTAAGCGCGTTTTTAACTTCTTTTAAATTTTGTGGTCAGGTTACGGGGTGTCCTGACGGAAGTCAGGAGTGGGTTCCATGTGATTCGGCTATTGTTTGCTTATTTGCTGTGACACCATGCATGCTACCACTAACCACGACTCTACTCATTTCACCTCCAACCATGTTGTGCAAGTTGTTAGTTAGCATGCATCCAATATACGCTACGAGCGTGTTTTCTTATCAGGTTAAATGGACTGCCCAGAAAGTGAACCATTTCCAAGTGAGTGAAATGCAAATGCAGTAGCATTATTATTCTTATGTGTACAATTTTGTGATTGCTAAATACTTAAGCTAGTAGGATCCGACATCAAGCACAACGACTCTGCATCACCTCAGCATCTGTTCCAGCATCTCTGGCTGTGTATAAACTAATAAATCATTTTCTAGATCCTCAATGTGGCTCCACCTGGCACTTTACTCACAAGTATTTGCCGACCAATCTGAGCTAATTTCTAGTCCATTTATTCTTTTACAGCACCAGCTCCTTGTTTGCCAGTTGTTCGACCTTGATTAAAGTTTCTTGGTGTGTGAGCCAGCCTTCACCTTTTTCGCCTTAACCAAACGTCTGGAAATCTTTCCGGCTAGGATCACTGTCAGAAAATACCTTCCATCTCTTAGTCTCAGAAAACTAAGCATGTTGAAAGTGTCTGCAAGTCTCTACTGCAAATAGCCAAGTGCCTTACCATGATCGGGCATGCAAATGTGAGGAAACAGGGTAGGGCCATGCCGACCCTTGATCTTTGACTCATATTGTAAGTGAGGTCGAGTTAGTAAATCGTGGAGGGGGCGGTATTGAGCGATTGGCGGCTCCCGTGTTGCAGAATCGTTTGCTGCTGAGCATGATTTGCTCTCGAGAGCTCACCTGCTCGGCTTTCTTTGTTCTCGATTTGCCGGCGATCTCTTCTTGAAATTATTAGACGAGAGAGAGAGAGGGAAAGTAAGAGAGTTAGTGAGAGAGAGAGAGAGAGAGAGAGAGAGAGAGAGAGTCGCTAGCAGAAGAGGTGATTGAATGTCGACGAGATTGACTTAGCCGTCCCATACATCAGGGACATGAGAATTAGCCACGAGCCGTGGGGGCTGGAACAAGCTTACCCTTCCTACCATTGAGCTTGTCTTTTTCGTTCAAGTGTGCTTTGGTTAGAAAGATTCTGTGCGTCAAACTAGCAAGCCATATCTTTACCGGTTGTGGTACGTCAAGGCAGCTGAAGTACCATTATATTTTTTTTAATTGCTGCAATTAGGAAATCCATAGTGATACTGTGCACAGTCTAAATCCACTATATTCAAAGGCTGCCTTTTTAATATGCAAGACCGACTGGATGTCTTGTGAGTGATTATTGTGAGAACAATCTTAGCTTTCCATAGAGTTCATAGTTTTTTATGATTGGCGTTATAAGTCTATCGCTCATAACCCAGGCTTAATTACTTTTGATTCATAGTCAATTGATAGTGCTGCCTGAGTGGGTTCCATGTCAATTCAGTATCTGAAGGAGGAGGAGTAGATGCCAGTAATGGCTTCTTGGATCTTCCAGCTTTGACTAGTACGTAAAAAGGAAACTGCCGTAAGCCAGTCTATGTTAATTATGTTTCTTCCCTAAGGCTTCTCCATACTTTAATCGTAGGGGATGCCAAGTGTGCTCTGATTTTACCGTGTTTTGTGCTATTCTATTTTTAGGGAGGAAATTTTGAAATTGATCCAATTACGGGGAACATAAAGCAAATTCAGAAGTTAGACTACGAGCGGGAAAGGATTATCCAGCTCGATATCGCTGCTACTGACGCATATCAGGTAACGCCATTGATTTAATTTTACCTTTGCCTCCAAGTTCACGTATCCATCGTGACTAAAAACTACCGAGGTCAGGAATAGTTTCGGTCACTGTCAAAAGCATTAGAATTGAAAACGTTGCCCGAGAGTTTAGGCAGGTAGCTCCACAGTCTAGGAACTGGAGACATGCAGCTTCTGTCGCTGCAAGTATCAAGTAAAGAAACTGAGCATGTAATTTATCACACAGGGGTAGCCTTAGGGTACGCGGAAGCTGAAACTGAAGCCAAAACTCAACCGATCGGTAGAAGAGCTGTGTGAGAGCGCGTCTTTCGGATCGCAATTATAATTTAGCTTTGTATCACTTCTTCAATCAGAAGCTTTTGCAGCCCGTTAAGCCAAGGAGATACATTGCTGAGCCTCTAGCATTTCCTGAGCAAGATTGCATCTATGTTTATCTCCGGCTGCTTATGATTAGGATTTACAGTAGTTCAGTCTAGACAAATCTGAGAGAGAGACAGAGAGACAGAGAGACAGAGAGACAGAGAGACAGAGAGACAGAGAGACAGAGAGACAGAGAGACAGAGAGAGAGAGAGACAGAGAGAGAGAGAGACAGAGAGAGAGACAGAGAGAGAGAGAGAGAGAGAGAGAGAGAGAGAGAGAGAGAGAGAGAGAGAGAGAGAGAGAGAGAGAGAGAGACAGACAGACAGAGAGAGAGAGAGAGAGACAGAGAGAGAGAGCGAGAAAGAGTAATGTCTCGAGCTCGCCACCTTGACCAAAAATCGCTAATCTTGGACCAGGATCGAATTGGATGGCAAGCTGGGGACCCAACCTTCTAATAAACATTTCGGGCGTCCCATAGCTAATATAGTGGCTTCTGTAGTTCTGAATGCGATGTGATGGTCGCAATACAACATCCCCAATTTGAAGAACCGAATGTCCTAGTTAATCCTCATGCTTAGGTTGTTCAATAGAGTGATGCTTGAATCTCTCACTTGAGCCCTCAAGGCCTCACTTGTTGACAGCGATGCTCATTGCTGCGTGATTCCGGTGCTTTCCAGGTGAATGACACAAAAATCCGGCCTAGAAATCGCTCGAAGCAAGTTCTAATTATCAATGTTATTGATGAGCAAGATCAGCCGCCGATATTTTCGGGTCTTCCATACATCAAAAGCATTGTTGAAGAACTCCCTCTGGTAATTTTCAGGCGAACGTTGTTTTGCTTTAGTGTTTCGTACACGAAGCGCACAATCTGTGGCATTGGGCACCATAAACCATTGAGACAATGCCATCTGCAATAATTTCATCCGATGGGCTAGGTGTGCATTGTTTTACGTGTCGCCTACTAATAAAATGAATTGGGAGATAATCATTATAATCACAGCTCGATGTCTGCAAAACGACCGAAGAGAACTAATTTTTTCAGGGAACTTACATATCAGGCTAAGCAAATGTTTATATTAGTTAGAGAAATTCTACCCTTTTCAATCACCCATAAGTCCACAGAGGATAATCAACAGGAACTAAGTCAATGCAATAAGGAATGGGTCATTTTTTTGCTTTGTATTAAGTTTAGCAGTCTGGAGATTTCTTTTGTAAACATGTAAAAACCGCTAGACAGCCATATTTAACAACGATGCTTTAAGCGTCAGCCAAGCTCAAAAGCAACCGTTGCTGCCTGTTGATTAATGCTTGTAATAGCCCGTTCAGACGGCTGTCTAAAGATAGTTTCTGCTTACCGGCTGTATGGTTCAGCTTTGAGGCCAGTTTGCTTACATCTTGAGTTAACAAATACATATGGTCCTTATTATATGGTCTAATGTAAAAAAAACAGCAGTAGACGCTCTTACACACAGGCCAAGTCATAAAAAGTTGGAATGAAGAAATATTTGGTGCATTGACGATAGGGTCGCTTGGATTTTTATTTAGCCATTCAGACTTTGCATGCACTAGCCCATGGAAAATGCTACATCAGATGTCAAAGGCACTAATGATGGAGCAAAATTTGGCTGAGTACTAGCAGTTAGCAACTCACAGTATTCACTATTCGGAACTCGTTAAAATTTTCTAATTTCAGTAATTTTAAGAGCTTATTTGATATTGCATATCGCATCTGATAATGGACATCTTTGCCCATTTCTAAGCACTTTGGTCTACCCTTTGGGTTTGTACCATTCTCAGCTAAACAAATAAATGAGTGGCGAGGTTTTTAGTATAACATGGTAGAAAAGCCTTACTAAAATATCTAGAAAAAAAGATAATTTTGCTTTCGTGACGTGTTGTCAATAACTAAGCATGTTCCTTTTAAGAATTTAACTTATTTTTTTGTTAAATGGTCATTTGCCTGTCAATTTGGCATAGTTGTACAGGTTGGTTCTGCCATCTAATTGTATTGCAAATCAAAATTCACGGCTACCATAAATGCAGAATAAATAATATTGCAAAGTGCTTTTTCAAATTAATTTTGATATTTATAAATGCTATCATTTCAGGAAACCTATGTGATTACAGTAACCGCACAGGATGGTGATCGTGGGAGACCCCGGAATGTTACCTACCTTTTTAGGCAGCCTGGAGGTAAGTGACCAGTGATTTAGCTTCTTTTTTGTAAGAACCAAACGAGAACTAAACCTAAGGCTATAATTAAAAAAAATTTGTAAGTCAATCAAATTTCTATCAACCGCGGGATTGAAAGAGAGGTTTTTGGAAGGAGACTATGGCAACCCAGGTTGCAAGACACAGCACCAGCTTCACTACGTTGTGTTTCCTATCTCAGTGAGAGACATCAGAGCTTGGATGTCAACAGGCAAGGCCTATACTTTGATCCCTCCAAACCTTCAAACGTGACAAACACTATCAAAAACTTTGCTGCTGCACGTTTTTGAACCAATTTTGTGGCCAAAGAAATTGTAAAACTGGATGGGGATACAACTATATAACTAGGTTTGAGTAAACTTATATCGAGTCACAGTCTTAGAGATAGCTTGCTATTAAAATCGGCTCTCTAGTGGTATATGTTTTAAATCCTTGAAAGTCCTCTTTCACGAAGACTTTTCACCGGAAGACCACATACGCTTCAAACCTTCAAGATTGCCTAATTTCAGCTACTAAAAAGTGCAAAGTTAGGGCGTGCTCAGACAGAGATAATACATCAATGTTATCACATACATTTCTAGCATCAGATCTCGGCTTGTGAAAATTACTGCTTGCACGTCTTTGACCTTTGCAATCAGACACTATGGTTTGTGAAAAACTCAGCTGACAGGCTTGTCTATCATAAGCGTTTCAGTTGCCATTTTACACTACCTCCGAAAAAACTGCACTCCTTCCCAATCGTGTCAGTGCTAAGCATTGGCATGAAAGTTGTGTTAAGAGGTTTTAACTGCGTTCCTTTTCTCGCTTCATCCTACTTATGGGGAATAGTCTCCAAGCAGGCCAACCTTATTCCACTTCAAACTTAAATCTTTTAGTTATTCCTAAAACCATTCTCAAATCCTTTGGAGATCATGCATTTAGGTCGTGTGCTGCAAAGCCGGATACTCATTTCTGACTGATTTCACGTCATCCATTGACTTTAAGTCATTTGAAAGAAGAAGCTAAACGCATGTGTTTCTAAAAGCAATTGCTGGATCATTTTGATTCTTCATCTGTTTCATTATATTTGGGGTAACTTTACATGTCACCACTAACTATAATTACCACGTTTACCCTGTGCATGCTATCACTAACTATATATTAACTTGATAATACACTTGATAAAGCGCCCTCAGAGAGCTTAATCTCTTTCTAGGCGCCTTGCATTTGCTGCAAAGGGAAATGCAATTGAATGGTACGTAAAATCATGCTTGAAAAACAAACACAATAAATAATTTGATTAGGGGTGACATGCACAGGGTCAGCATGCAAATGTGATTAGTGGCAGCATGCACAGTGTCATCACCCATAAGCACATGAATGACGAATCAAAGGGACCCACTAAATGCTGTCCTAAATAGGAATGTTTTTAAGTTCCTTTTAAATGTGGTCAGGTCAGGGGATGTTCTGAAGCGGGTCGGGAGGGAGTTCCAGGCTTTGGGGGCATATGAACTAAATGCACGGTCCCCAAAGGATTTGAGGTTTGTACGAGGTATTTCCAGACTGTTGGACTCCGAAAAGCGAGTGGTACAATGCTTGGCCTGATGGGGCAGTATATCTGAGAGATAGGTTAGAGCCATAGAATGAAGGTACCTAAAAGTGAGCGACAATATCTTGAAATCAATCCGTTGCTTGACTGGTAGCCAGTGCAGGTCGGCGAGAAGTGGAGTAATTTGGCAACGGCGACGCTCACGATAGACAAGCCTAGCTGCAGAGTTCTGCACCGGCTGCAATCGCCTGATCGCACAAGCTGGTAGGTCAGTAAGCAGTGAGTTGCAGAAGTCGAGACGGGTTGTCACGAATGCATGGACCAACTTGGACGTGGTATCCTTATCTAAACAAGCCCGAATTTTAGCAATTTTTTATTAAGTCTCCATTTAAAGCTTACCTATATGCAAAGTGCCTGGAATAAAGATTAGGTTCTCTGAGGTAACTATATACAGTTTTTACACATATAAATGATAGCATTAGTTTGCAATGTATACGCATTTGTTGAATATCAAGGACATTATAGACTAGACTATACATAATCAGATTAGTAATTGTAAAAGCATTGGTCAGCTAGTCATTCAAACCTGGGAAGCAGCAGCGACTTCTGTGTGGGTTTGGTCCAAATGTTGATGTGCTTGCTTCGGGCAAGGTCAAGTGAATGTATTTGACTAAAGAGGTCTATTGCTCTAGCCCATGGCGGCCAACTAGAGATACGATTAACTTAGTGCGTAATTCAAATAAATTAAATTGTACTAAAATTAGATTGCGTTATTGCTACTGACGGAAACAAGCAGAATTACCACAGAAGACCAGCATCAGTCACTTTACTTTTGCTGTCTAACCCAAATTGACTTTCTGTTTGATTAGTCTCGGTGCATTAACCTCGACAATTAATTTTGCCTGCGAAAGGGGGAGAATGAATATCCATATAAGATTTATTTCTTATTCTTGCTTTAGCGAAAATCAACTTCAGTTCATTTTGTAGGTAGTAAGATCGACTTCTTCAAGTAATTCAGTGTAAACAGTCGTGATGGTATTGTCAGTATATATTTAAGAAATAATAGCAGCTGCAATCTATTGAATTAGTGGATTTTGAAAACTGTCATCTTTTTTGGAAACAAAACATCTCTAATTTTTGTAGGCCTGCAGATTTCGTCCACTGCCGAATATTTCAAAATAGACCAATGTACTGGAGTCATCGCCATCAATAAAAGTATCGACAGGGATATCCCATCGATAAAAGAAAAAGGCGGCGTCTTCTCCTTGACTGTTGAGGTAGGTAATAAGTATACAATACGGAGCAATTTAAATCCGAATACATCAGCGAAGTGACATTGTCTAAAAGACACGTTTTTATATTAGCAATAACAGGACAATACATTCTATGCATACAGTGATTTAATACTAGCTGAAATAGCGTCTAAAGGAGTGCTACATGAGTACGAGATAATCGGAACACTTTGATCATTTAGGTTAAACCAAGCTACGGGGACAGCTAGCTGTGAGCAGGACATTCCGGCCGATGCAGGACAGCTTGTTGACAGTATCCCAAGCACAAGGAGCAAGATATTGAATTTCCATGAGAGAGCACGTCCTTATATGTCTGCCGTCAAAATGCAGCAAAATGATACCTTGTATAAAGTACTTAACTTTATTAGCTGCTGCATTGAATTCTCAGGGAAAATAAATTTTGTTTAACAACTTTGCACTGATAAGCATTAGTTAGATGAGCTTAACGGGTTTCAAGCAAAATTACGATGCAGGAGGACCATAAATATACGAAAGACCATAGGTCACTGTAAAACATAGCACAGCATCATTTCCGTTGGCTGGAAAGAATTAGCTTAAACACTATAATCCCCGCCACTGTAGAAGCTATGCCGTTGGGTGTCAATATTATGTGACTGTTGTCGCTCGTCACCGTTTCAGGCGCGAGAGGTTATACCTGAACAATCGGCAGAGCCATTTAATGAGGCTGTCGACTCATCTTTGGCGACAGTTACCATCACTGTACTTGATATCGACGATAACCCCCCCAGGTTCAGCTCGAGAGCATCTATTGCTTGGATTGACGAGAACACTCAGACTGATTTACCAGTTAACTTTTATGAGACACTCATAGTGACCGATCCGGATAACGTGAGTATTGCATGCTCTCTGTGGGCATCGCTCCAGCTATTCAAGCCGATTAGTTAAGCTCCTGTCAATAAAGCCACTGCAAATGCACCCCAATAAAGAGAAGTGAACTTTGACTGCGTTCGCGGATGAAAAGCATTGAAAGACCGACCGTCAAAGTGACTTATGAGTTTCTCTTCCGGTGGCTATATGTATACTGCTTGAATCGGCATGATCCTCTATCAGACCGAGCAACGTAAACGTCGGCAGAAACTTAGAACTCACGATGTTTTAACGTCAGTTGTATACTTATATAGCTAGTATATCTAGAATTAATGCACGTATTAATATTAGTGCAATTGCAAATGAACTCTTCTCTTTGACTCAGTCCTTCCTTCCAAGTATCTTGCTTACATATATTCTATTTCTTGTTAGCTATTTCGAAGTGTCTCACATTCGTGTCCGAGATTGCAGCTAGCCGTGTAATGAGTAAACGCAAGAAAACTAAAAAGTGAAAACCAGGACGAATCACAGGGACCCACTGAATGCTGTCCTAAATAGGTGTGTTTTTAGGTTCCTTTTAAATGTTGGCAGTATTCTTCCAAAATGAGCATGCTTCCCAACTATGATGAGCTGGCTCAAGCAAGGTCAAAGCTCACGCTCCACTGCAGGTTCAAAGGCCTCTTTGCATTTCCTTGCCGAACAATAGTCATTAATTAACATAATAGCAAAGCACGTGTGTGTGTGTGTGTGTGTGTGTGTGTGTGTTTGCCGGTGGGCGTGTTCATGCATACCTGTACGTATGTATGTATGTATGCAGCCCACTACCAGAACTAAATCCCTTTTTAAGCATATGTTGTTTGCACTATTGTGGATGCATAATGGCCGGCACGCTCTTGCTCGTTCGACGCGTTAAATGGTCCACCGTAGAGTAGCAGCAGATAAAGCATTACGGGTCAGTAGTTTCTCGCCACGTCCGAGAGATGGCAAACTGCATGCCCCTCCTCTCTCTACACATCTCATAATAATAATAATAAAAATAATACACTTGATAAAGTGCCCTCAGATAACTCAATTTCTTCCTAGTCGCTTTACATTTGCTGCAAAGGCAAACGTGATTGAATTGTTAGTAATCATGCTTGATCAACAACATGAAACACATGGTTAGGGGTGACATGCACAGGGTCAGCATGCAAATGTGGTTAGTGGAAGCATGCAGAGTGTCAGCACGCATAAGCAGATGAAGAACGAATCACACGGACCCATTAAATTCTGTCCTAAATAGGTGTGTTTTTAATTTCTTTTTAAATGTGGTCAAGTCAGGGGATGTTGGGGCGCAAGTCGGGAGTGAGTTCCTGGCTTTGGGAACATACAAACTAAATGCATGATCTCCAAAGGATTTGAGGTTTGCACGAGGTATGGCTAAACCTTTGGATTCCGAAAAGCGGGTGGTACGATGATTGACCTGGTGGGGGAGTACATTGAGAGATAGGCTGGAGCCAAATAATGAAGTGACCTCAAAGTGAGCGACAAAACCTTGAGGTCAATCCGTTGCTTGACAGGCAGCCAGTGTAGGTCGGCGAGAAGGGGTTTTACTTGGCAACTGAGATCCTCACACCAGCCAAGCCTATTCACAGTTGCATGACATCATACAAACAAAGCAAGCATTAGTTTACCTCAGTTAGATGCTTCAAACAATATCTAATTTAGGGCAATATATGTCATCTAGCTAGCAGCATTTGTTTCCTAGCACCTTCTAAAGTTCGAAAGCAACCTATCCGTGTGAAATGAGCAACCTATCTAATGTCTACGGGAAATCTTCTCAAATCTCTTAAGATTTGTGAAGAAATTATGTTGTTTGGACGCAGAATTAAATTGATAGTTGCTTCGAGTATGGTTGAGGCAGCGCTAAAAAAATTCTTATCATTAGCAACTATTCTATGTGGCTGTTTATTTTATACGCTTATTGGGATTCAGCATATCTTGTAGTTATGCTTTGCATACAGCTTTTTATAGGGAGTAAATTTGTAATTTAAAGCTTGGGCGTCACCAGGGAGCTTTTACTGATTATTGAAGCTGTAGTTAAAGTTGTCGTTCAATGCGTTTAGCGGACTGCTGGCATACAACAATTATTCAAATATCGGCAGTATAAATACCTTAGATAATGGAGAGGTTTTTTCACCAATTGAACACGTTCTCTAACGTGGCAGTAGCTTGCTCTGAAAGATGCTTGCGTGCTGCAGGTGCATGCATCCGTAGTCAGCTAATGCTTCTTTCACTGCACAATCGGCGGCGCCGGTGCCGGTTTTGGTAAGCCCCCGGTTTTCTAAGAGCAGAATACTGTGTGCTTAAAATTGAAAAAGAATTAATGTATGCATTTCCGACAATATAAACTTGAATTGTAGTTAGAGAATGGTACATTCGAGCTATTTATTACCATTGGCAACGACATATATGGAGATCTATACATCAAACCAAATCGATCGCAGACGGAGAGCCCAGTCGTTGCATACGTCAAGAACAGCACCGCCTTTGACTACGAAAAATTAAAAAGCGTCAACTTTCAAGTAAGTATAACGTATCTCTGTAAAATAAGTGCTGATATACTCCAAACTGAAACGCTTCGTGTTGTATTTGTACGCGTAAATTTCAAATTAAAGTGAACATGAAACTTTATTTTTATCCATGCATGATATATGCATTTTAAATGCTTATAAATAAAAATAAAAAGATGCGGATTATAAAAATTACCTTTTATTCACTATTTATTACTAGTTGAAGTATGTTTTGCTAAATCACCCGATCCTCATACCAGCCTGCTCAGGCGTCTTACCACGTGCATTCGCATTCTCGGCAAAAACATGGTACCTTGCTTTCATTAATTCTTAATTAGTGCTTCAAAAGCTGCAGTTTTTAAATTCCTTGATTAAGCCGGTGTTAGTATTTTTATGCTTAATAGTTTATATGACTTCTTGTTTTATTAATTGTCTACTTTTTCAAAAAAGCGAGCACTCTCACGTTAAATTTCAAAACGACTCATTTTGCATTACATTTAAATCCCCGTCGGCTCTGCTACTGCATTTGTCTAATACGTTCAACCATACCATGTTCTCGTTATTTTTTTGCAATGCAAGCAGAATTGCAAAATACGCGTTATACTTTGGGAACAGTTAATCACAATGCATCAAACTTATTACAATGTAATATGCACTTATACTTTTTTCCAGCATATTTTTGATGGAATAGCATCAATGTCACGATTAAAAAACTGGCATGGCATAGAATACTATCTAATGTTTAGTCCTGTTTTATCAGGTATCAGAGCGAGATGGATCTGTTCACTGGAAAAATTAAGATCGAATGTGCATGTCTCTCTAAGTGAGTGGGTCACAATGTTAGTTGTAAGCTATTTTACCATCTTTTTTGAGAACGAAATGCTTGTAAGGTCGTCATATCTTTTTTTCTATTTATCTCAAAAAGACTGTAAACCTGGTAGATTGTTTAAATACATTTACGGATTAATTATTTTTAATTAAGCTGTGCAATTTATATTGAGTTAGATGAAAACAACTCATTATTCCTATTTATATTCTTTCTTGACTGTCGTCTTTGTAATTGAGTTAAGGTTTCAGTGATTTCGATTTAATGTCAAATGAGGAACGTAGATTTGGTCGAGCTGTCAAAGTTTCTTTGCAGGCGAGCTATTCTTTAACGTTTGCGAAAGATTTTAGTCGTTATTTAATTCATTTACATTGGAACTAATTGATATTTTGCTGTAAAATTAATTTTTTTTAATGTAAAAACTGTTTGCATATCTCTAGCTTGATCTGATTGTCCGACGCTAATTTCTAAATAATTATGCGAAAAAAGTGAGCAGCTATCAGCAGCTTAGGCGCATTATTTCTTGCTTAAACGCACGAGGAAAAATCCTCTGTGCTGTCAGCAGAGTCAGTTACACTTGTGGCTATTAGCGTTCGCTGAATCGTGAAAGAGCCGATTTATTGGTACGAAGGCAAATTGATTCCTAAGTGATGCAGAAGAACTAGAGAAGAGGAGTAGAGCCAAACGCAAGCTTTAAACGTTTGCACGCCAGCTGAAAGCCAGTAGACCCAAGGATTTCTAGTTAATGCTAAGGTTGTTGAGAATAATCATATCCGCCGATCGTGTGGTGCCAAAAAAAGCAGAGCGGCTGGATAGCTAAGGAAAACGCACAGGAGCGAAACAACTTGAGGAGAAAATGGGACCTTTGATTCGATTCAACGGTTAAAAGAGAGACAGTGAAACTCGAACGGAAGTTGTTCGATATGCAATCTGCACCTGTGATGACGTAAAAAGACGAGCTGCTGATAGTTGCACCAGTTGCAGTCGATAAAAAGGCACTGGCAGGGAGCACGTAGTAGAACTCGTCAAGGTAATCTATAGGCGATGTCAAGAAAGCTTATACAGATTTGGCTGGAGCACTCTTCTTTTTTAGGCTGACTATACCTTTTGGAGACGATCTTTCGCGGATAGTATTTGCCTACTCGACAGAAAAAGTTGTATAAAAATAATATCAAAATAGTAATATCAACGATAAAATGTGTACAACACCCCCAGAGAACCGACAAACATTCTTCACTAAAGTTATGTTAGATACAATATTATTTATTGAGTTTCAGGTTTTGAAACTTGAGGATTAAACTCCAATTATCTAAAAGTTTAGTTATAAGTCAGTTTATTATCGAACAGCGTCAACAGCATCATTTATGTAGAAGTTATAGTGCCTTAATAGCTATCACTACCACTTTCAGTTACCAAAACAGGATCGTTTAGTGCAAGACTTGAATGCGTGATGTCGGTTGGGATGAGCAAGCACCAATATTCTTGACTAAGACCTAAGCTTTATGGTTTGTCTATCATTAATTGACTGTCCGGATTTTGTGCGATATAACACCGTGTGTAAATCCTCAATGCCATAAAGACTATTCGGGTGTTACACAGAGAGTTTTGAATAGCACAATCTTAACCTAAGCAGCTTTCGGTACGCATTTGGTAGTCAACAGACTTCGTCTCACCCAACAAAGAGAGATTGGAAAGCATAGCCATCAGGAGAGCAGTTGAGGTAGTGAGTAGCATGGAAGTAGCAGCTCAGGACCACTAAAAAGGATGAGCCATAGTCGGCAGCAGGAGAGTATTTTCTGTTGCGTAAGAATTGAGGAAGCGAGTTCAGCACTCTATGACCTGCAGAGCTGAAGCTTCTGTTGCCAAAGTTCTTAAGGTGTAGGAATATAACAGTTAATTTATGAATTTGAACTACTGCTTATTCTTTTTTCGCACTACCAAAGACTCTAACTTGGATCGGTAACGCACAGTCCTATTCTTCAAGTTTTTTGCCCATCAAAGTATTAGCAGAATGAGCATCACCTGTGTGTGCACTAATTTGACCACATTGATTTCACCTCAATTACGACCCAAAGATAAAAATATTCCAGCGAGGTTACCATTCATTTTTACACCTCAAAATAGGTTATGTGTGATCTTCTTCCAGTTGATTTTCTTCATCGTCTCAATTTAGCTTTGGAATGAAGTCTATATTTTCACTTAATTACGCTGCTCACTATAAAATATTTTATTCCTTCATCCGTTCATCAAGCATGGCGTTTAAATAGCAAGTTTTCTCAACTCTCGTGCAAATCATATGCCAGCAATTAAAATTAAATGTCTGATCTATTTAAATACTAATTTAAGTAATTTGAAAAATTCAAGTCGGCTGTAACAAATCCAAAATACATAAAACTTTAAATTAAATCAAATTAAATGACACCCTCAGCGTCCCCAGTATCTAGAACAACGGCACCGATCCTCAATGCACAATTTCCTAGTTGACCTTCAGAAGCTGATCATATTATATATATATTCTAGTGAGTCTTTTGTCAGTACTTATTAATGCAACGATTCAGACATGCTTAGGTAAAACTGTGATCATGGAGTTTCTGATGAATTTTCTAATTTATCGCTGGCTCAGAAAAATATGCCATTAAAGGCATTCCTATACGAGTATTACGACGGCTTCATCAAGCTGCAAAACTATACGATAATTCTTGTCGCTATCGCACTTGTAAGGCCATACGGCAAAACTTTTCTCTCTTGTGAATAGTTTCCGGAGCATGTATAGCTAGAGAGCTGCACATCGAATTACAGCTCCTGAAATCGCTCCACTGTCCATTCTGTCTCGTGCAAAGTTTACCTACTTGCTATACTGCTTACTCATTCATTCTTCACCACCAAGGGACTGTAACTTGAATCGCTAATGCACAGTCCTATTCATCAACACTCATGCAGACTTATGAAAACTCATGCACAGGCCTATTGGGAGGTCCCCTTCCAAATGCAGTGGGCTTGCTGATCGCTGTAATATATTAGCAGACAGTTTTGATCGGCCACTAATAATGCAATTGTGTCTACTACACACTATTACATCCATATATATATATATACATATATATATATATTTATATATATATGTATATATATTTATTTATTTATATATATATATATATTTATATATACTGAATATATTAATTTCATAGTACACTAAGAGATCTCATTCTCTATTCATGTGCTTCTCGTAAACAGCAGGTCTCAAGTTCATGATTTCAATCGTCAAACACAAGATCCTCCACACCGAGGCCAAACCAGGGTGGCAACTGAATTTGTAATTTCTCACCTGCATAGTCCTCGCTTTCCAGGTAGGTGCAGATACCAAATAAAAAAATCATTTTGAAATGAATAATAATGCGTGATGTATATTCTAACAACTATAGTAACAAGGCAACTAGCATGCGTAGTAATACCTGATTTGTGGGCTCTATTACTGGGCCGTGATAGCCCAAAAGCATACAATCTTTCTTTTCGCGATCGAGGTTTTGATAGGCTAAGGCTCTTTTACAGCTATTCAAATGAGGCTGTTAAATCAGCTAAGATGTATTTATTCACTATCTAAGAACCAGAGTAACTGAATTAGGAGTTTGTTAATACTAAATCGCCGAGGCATAAGAACAAGTTTCAGGACGCTGGGCAGAGGTGGAAAATATTTAGAATTTAGCAAAGGAATTTCTTATTGAGAAAAAAATTAATTTAAACAGATATATACTGTCTCTGTTATTTGATTGAAAAATTTTAATTAGGCTGATTATACAGCTTCGAAAAAATCTTTCAATCGTTAAATCACATTAGCCTTGAATGAGGAAGCAAACTTCAAAGAGGCAAATCCGTCAAATAATCTATCGCTATAATAATTCTAGTCTTGCCGTATAATATATCTATCACTGGTTGGTAAAGAAACTACAAGTACTTTCTTAATTGAGTGCTCACCGAGTCGTGCCTAAACCTAATGCATGTAAAAGACATTCACATTGCAATTTTTAATTTTTGAAGAAATGCTTAAAGGCTAAATTTGCCGTAACGAATATTACCTAAATTTGAATTATTTCATGTCAAAGATCTTCTCTTTCTGCTTCAGATATCCGCTAAGTCAACTACTTCTCCAACAAAGATGGACACTGTCAATGTGACATTGCAGATCAGGGACGTCAATGACAATCCTCCAAAGTTTAACAACTCCGACTATGAAGCAAGAGTGGCTGAAAACAGTCGCAAAGAAACCCTTGTGACAACGATGCGAGTAGGTGGCTCAGCCTCGTGTCGCCGTACTCAACTCTAACATCATCGCCAGAGTCATAGCAAGCTGCTTTGCTGATTAGTTTAGCTATTTGCACTTAATTTTATAGGCGACTGATGCTGATTCTGAAAACTTCGGAAGAATTTCATACTCACTGCAAGGTGGAATGGATCGGTAAGACAAAGTGCTTCGTCTACCTAATGCTGTTGGAAACATGAGCTTACTGCTCTTTCTAAGATGTAACGGCAATGTTAACTGTATGTCTGCCAAGTATTTTATAGCCTGCATGCATGACTTACTGTTTAGAATGTGGCGTTCAAGCATCAGATGATACCTTGGAATTCAAGTAAGATTTTTTAATCTACAGCAATTACAACCTTGGCGATACCTGTACACTACTTAAAATGTATGCATGCCTATAGCTAAAACTAAAAAGAGAAAATCAGACTAAAGTATTAGTTGATTTGGTGTCTATGAATTTACATTGATTCTGCTTTTCCAGTAAATGTTTTGATTATATTTTATTAAATGAAGCTCATATTGAAACACAGCAAGTTGAGGACATGAGCATGATTAGCCTTGAATGCACCCAGACAGACTAGAAAAGATTGCTGTGTCGCTGGTATTTAGGTTGCCAACAAGAAACTAGCAAAGTATGCCCAATGCTCACGACAAGTCATTTTTGTCCAACCTTGTAATTAAAACCACGGAGCCTAATTTTCGCCATAGTTTTTATATCGACCCGTCAAGTGGATCGGTCTATGTGAAGTGTGACGCCTGCATCGACCGCGAAAAAGTCAGTGGATACTTCCTTACGGTAGTAGCAACGGATGGTGGACAGCTGACCGGAGTTGCTTCACTAGCAGTCAATATCATTGATATGAATGACAATCCACCTCAATTTTTAAAAGCTGGATATACGGCATATCTTAAAGAAAATTCTGACAGATTCCAAGAGGAAGTAATACTGGAGGTAAATACTAAGAACGATATTGCTATTTTAAGGTTGACAGAACTGAAATTGCTTCATTTCTATGCGCATTTACAGTGTAATAGAGCATGTAGTTTATTCACGCAGCAGGTAGTTTCAATTCGGTAGGTGCTTACAATCGTCACTAGATGTATTACAAATTCTTATTTACCACAAATGATGCAACATTAAAAATCTATGGATGTTTGAACTAAGCATCTTTTTGCAAGATACAGTAATATTCCCATAGAAATTGAGGTAATTACCATTTGCAAGTAGATGCTCATCATTATTAAATTCTGCATTTTATTAACTCTTTCTTATCCTTCAAGAGCAAGTTTGCGAGTGCAGCTGCTCAAATTTAGGTAGCTAAGATTAATTAAGTAATCTGCTTGTGGCCAGAATGCGATACTGAGACGGGTGACGTTCACGCACGAGACTGTATCGATATTTTAAGCAAGGACTGTTACATTCCAGGAGAGTAAAGTTGTCACTCTTCACCACCAAAGTCGTGGGGTCAAATCATGCAGTTGACGATAATATACTGCCAACTGCAAGCATAGTGATAGCCTGTAAGACTCTTTTGACTGAATATCTAGATATGGCTTATACCTTTCTTAATTTAAGTTGATTTATGCAATTAATAATGCGTGTCTGTATCTGTCTGAGGCCGATTGCTGTAATCAGCTAAAAGCACTTGTTCCGACTTGCAGGCAGTAGCAAGCCTTGGGGCACGTTTCACTAGCCAGCTCGACGTCTGCTATTACTTAATTTTCAATTTAAATACAATCGTTAACCAGTTTAATCGGGTCTAATTTTACTGCTCACTGTATATGTTGAGCTACAATTTATTATTTAGCACAATTTAGCACATCTAGTGAGTGCATAGGAAAAATACATCCTCAGTTTATATTTATTTAATAAATGTAACAACTAAGTAGATTCATTCAGGTTGATGTTACCGAGCTATCAAGTTAGTACAAAAGTTCCTGAAAATCAACAATTATATAAAGTCTCTTGTAAGTATCTTACCGTTCTGAGAAAATTAATCTGCTATTATAAGATTCTATCCTATGATAATTCGTGATGGCACACTAGGTGAGGCGGGAGCTTTTGACGACCTCAGTCCCAAGGTCGTTGGTTCGAATCCTACTGTTGGCAGTACTTTCTTGCCACTGCAAGCGTTGGGGATAGCCGGAAAGGCTGTCACTATTCAGACAAGGCTGTTGATTCAGCTAGTGTTTTTTAATCCTGCAGTAATACGCTCCAGATAATACGCCTTAGCACTAGTCCAACTTGAGATTCCAATCCTGAAAGGGAGCAGATTACTAAAAGATACATATTCAGAATTATTAGTTTTACTGCATCAGGAAATATTTTCAGGCTATTATCACAACTTAAAGTGAGAAATAACGCATTGCTGCTGAAAGACTTAATCATTCGATCTAGATCGTGTGCAGCGAGCACCTTACCCCCTGGTGATGACCCAGGGGCAAAGACTGTGCTCACTCTGTGGATACAACACAGGTGGATTTAGGCTTGACCTTGAAATTTACCTCGAACCTAAAGTGTGAGTAAATAGTGCCGATCTAAAATTGCCAAGGGAAGTAGTTACAACCTAAAGGATCCAAATAATGTCAATAAACTTTAATGGATCAAATTTAAGAAGTTCACAAATACAACGGATCGTCTCATGTGTAAAAACATTGGTGAATAATGTAAATCTGATTGCATTCATTTTATTCAGTATTTTGGCATATTAAAACAGACTTCGCTTAAAAAGTGCGGCAGTTGATACACTACGTTCGTTGATGATATGTTGACTGACTTTGACTGACCATGCTGCACTGTTTACCCTCACCGATTATCTTTAAAGTTACAAGGTATATAAGTTTAATTTCACTAACTGTTTTGATTTCAATGTCTTCAGATTTAACATCGTAGATTTTTTAGTTTAAATCATCACTAACTGCTATGTTTCAAAGCTAACAGCTCAGACACCTTTTATTTTCTTGAGGCAATATTTGATAAATCGCATATATTAGAATCCTAAGTAATGCGGATATCTAATGTGTATTAACTTGCTAGGAATGGGTGCTCGTGCCGGCATTTTGTGAGCCTACGTATTAATTCATATTATTTGGTTTGACTGTACATAAAAACACGGCATGTCAGCTGCTCTAACTTTCATTTTTGGACGTCATAAAACCTCACCAATAAAACACGGCATGTCAAGAATTGTAGAACACTTTACTAATCAGCCGTTTATACTGCAGTATTGAACCCCTGTGCAAAATTACTAGCTGCATAATTCACGGCCAAAGCGGGTTTTTGCTGATGAGTGCAAGAAAAATATACAGCTTAAAAATCATGTACGTTGAACTGCAGTAAGTTTAAGCAGTTATCTGTTAAATGAAATGTCTAACTGCTACAGACATTTTAGCAGTGAAGTAGCTAATAATCGTACGCTAATTTCGCAACTTTTTGTGTGTAAAGAAATTCTAGATAGGATAAAAGCTAGGTTATAAGTGAGAGTAGCTAGTTTAAAAAGGAAATTTACAATCGCAGCACATTATCCTGCGTTAACATGCTTACCAAATAATATTAAGAACTGGGTTGCTTTATAGTGTCCTAAGAAAATGTAATCTATATTTAGACACTGTGCAAGTCATTGCAACAGAATTGATACGAATGAAATAATTCATTTGCGTTGCAAAAGCCACCATTTATACTGCTTTGGTCATTTTACTAACGCTAACAGTCTGACAAGCATGGCCACAGGCCAGTTAAAATGAGGGCCAGTAATCTGTCATAAATTATTCCCAGGTAAGGACCCAAAGCGCAAGCCATACAAAAAGAGACATTTTCACCTATTCAAATAAAATGCCGATAGGAAAAATATGCTGAATATGTGTAGACCTGCATGCTGACCCTGTGCATGTCACCCCTAACCATGTTATTCATTTTTTCTGTTTGTCAAGCATGATTTTACTCACCATTCAATTGCATTTCCCTTTGCAGCAAATGTAAAGCGCCTAGAGAGAAATTGATTTATCTGAGGGTGCTTTATCAAGTGCATTATTATTATTATTAATACTATTAGACTCGGAAGCAGCAAGATCACCACATATAGTGACCTAACTCGGAAGAAAGTTCCCAATTCTTTTTGGTGAATGGTAGCTTAAGGCTCTAACACGAAAAAATTGCTATCTAATCGGAAGGATGGTAAGACAATATGATTATTTTCATGTTTTACTAATCTTATCTAGCGAAATAAGAGAAATTTATCTATTTAACCACTTCGCATATGCTGTAAAAGCCGAATATGCTCGTGACAAGTCATCACGTTCACAGGGTGGACTGTCGCCATTTACTTAACGGTGAGAAGGTGAGTGTCAACCAGCAGAAAATATTAGTAATAGCATGTACAGTGTCTGCCAAAACAAGAAAAATCAGAACTACCGAGCAAATCGTGGGTGAATCAGGTTTCCTATGAGCTTCTATTGAAATATCGTCAAGTCAAGGCATGACGTGACATGTGAAAAGAGTAATTTCTTCAAGTTCACAAGACGCGAACTAAAGGCATGGTCTTCTAAGTATTTGCGATAGTTTAGAGGCATGGCTAGCGATTCGAGTCAGTAAAGAATGTCTTTTACTCTTAGATTGAAAAGCTAGTTGCTTTAATAATTTATCGGGACTCTGGGAATAAAGGGACAAGTGATTGGCGGAACATTGAAATCATGATGCTGCATCGATTGGAAATCGATGCAGGTCAAATATGAATGGTGTTAGGTAGTCACTATGACGCTCAGGAAAGACAATCCTACCTGCAGAGTATTGCACCAATGGTAAGCTGCTTATCGCATTGGCCGGCAAACCTGCAAGCAGAGAGCTACTTATGTCCAGACCAGATGTCGAAATGCAAAAACTGACTTGGAAGTAGCAGTTTTCTTAAAAGCCGGTCGGAGTTTTCGCAATGCTATCTAGCTTAACTTTGGCAGACTTGTGATCCAACTAATGTGGTCGTCCAGTGCAGTCACTTTAGAATAGAACACATATATTTCACATATTACATCGGAAATCTTCTGGAAAAGCCGTTTTGCAGCATTTAGTTCACTTTCCGATTAACACTAGATGTTACTGTAAATAATAAGTCGTTTTATTTCATCGAAATGAAGGAAGTTCGACATAATTCAAGTGCAGATTTTAGTAATATATGCAGCAAGGAAGTTTATATAGCTTGACGTGCTTGAGGGTGGGAGAGAAAAGAACACTGGTACTGATATATTGCATCGGCATAAAACGGAAAGCTGGTTTTTGTTTAAAGATTACATCTTAAAATAAAGAGTATACATTATAAAAAGGAGCAGACCATGCATAGGTTGCTGTATTCAAGGTCGTAGGGCACCTAGCACTACGAAGCTACTCATGTCGCAGCCCTTGTAAATGGAGTGGTGGAGGACGGCGTATGACACAGTTGCTCTACTTTTGACTACTTTTGTTGTCACTATCTAAAAGCCTCTTAATGTCTGAGGCTGAGGTCGTAGGCTCCTTTCAAAAGAGTAGCTGTAAGCATTAATGAGAACCTTGAGCACTGCACAAAAGCCTGTTGGTCGACTACAGGATACCTGTTGTCGACCGACAGGAACAGTCAGGTTTATTTATTTCCGTGAAATGATACATTGATATTGTTAGCCCAGCGTCTTGCCTTAACGATAGACAGCAATCTAGCGATAGACATTGGAGAGTTAAGTCCTCTTGACCCACTCCTGCAGCTTAGAATACCACTGAACTCAGTGTACTAAGTGTTCAAGCATACACGCATCCGCTTTCGTACGCACAGTTCAGCGTGTGGATAGATGGAGTGGCACGGGAAAGGAATATTCTGGGACATGAATAAAAACGTAGCACGCCGTTAATGAACCTCGGCATGCAGTTTAAAGCAATCTGTTTTAGTGATTGGTCATTTTTCAAGGCATTGATTTCGATGTTTACTTGGAGCCGTGTGGGCTTTGAATGCACTACTACATCTCCGGCATAACAACCATATAGTCATTGTAGCTTTGCTGAGTTGCAAACGGTAATAAATTAAGTAACGACACACTTGGGCTCAGTGCTAATGCATTTTAGTGGAGGGAAAAAATTAAATGCATACCAACCAGTACCCAGGGACCCTATACTAACTTGCATAGCTAAATATATACTTATAATGCATTTAGATAGCCTATAGTGAAGAAACTAAGAATTCCGTAGATTGCAACGGTTATGTAAATTGTTCTCACTCGTTTGGTTTCAACCAAAGAATAATCTAGGCCTTCATTTTTATACCTATGACACTTAGTTGTACCTTTGCTTTGCTTCCTCATATCCTCCACCACGTCGAATTCTCTAACCCCCCTTACTGAATGTATTGATGACATCCGCAGATGATCTAGACATCTCTAACTCACTGTTTGCTGGTCTGCCGGTCTGTGCAATCAAGGGCATCGATCGATCGATCGATCGAATCTTTGCAACTAGGCTTGCCTGTCGTGAGAGTCTCAGTTGCAGCATCTCACCACTTCTCGCTGACCTACATCGGTTCCCATTCAAGCAACGCATCGACTTCAAGGTTTTGTCACTCACTTTTAGGCCCCTTCATTCTTGACTCCAGCCTACCAACCAGATCTACTCCCCACCGGGCCAAGCATTGTACCGCCCGCTTTTCAAAAACTAACTGTTTACCTATACCTCATAGTAACCTAAAATCCTCTGGAGAGCCTGCCTTTAGTTCGTATGCTTCCAAAGCCTGGAATTCACTCCCGAATTGCACTGCGACATCTCCGGACTTGACCATATTTAAAAAGACTCTAAAATGCATCTATTTTACTCAGCATTTAGTGAGTCCGTGTGATTTGCCCTCTATGCGCCTATGTGTACTGACACTGTGCATGCTACCACAAACCACACTTGCATGCACACCCTGTGCATGTCACCCCTAGCCCTAATAATATTGTTATTTATTAAGCACGCTGCTGCGAATCATTCGATCATCTTGCTTCAATTGCAACAAATTCAAAGCCCATAAAAAGAGACTGAGTTTTCTGAGTGTTCTCTATCAAATGCATTGTTGTTATTATAAAAATATGCATTATTGCCTCTAGGCTGTATAAATACAGTCACAAAACAAAATTTGTTTGGTCCCTAAACAATGGTTCCGATTCAGTGGCTACTTTAACTGACTAGATGCAGCGAGCTCGACTTTTGACCGTTAATCTTTCAAATCATGTTACTGAGTTTTAATTTTGACACAGCGAAACTAGAAGAGAGTCAGTATATTTGAAAAAAATACTTCCAGAGATTAGACGGCACATACTTCAAATGGATCACTTTTTGTGTAATAACGTCGATCTTAACGCTTGAATACACAATTATATACCTGTTTTTATTTGGGTACTTACGTATAATATTGAGACTAATCCTATTCTTGCAGTCCAACGCTCCATTAACGGCTTCTGCTACTTAGGGGTGTGGCAGTGGGCAAGGAGTGTGGCATTGGGATTAAGGCTCCGGATAGCCTAGTCCAGCCAGCATTGCGATTAGTTCTGATCTTTTAAAATTTAGTTGTTATTACCAACAAGGGCTCCTTGTCTAAATTCCACGCCTGCGTGCTTCTGATTAGGCACTGAGTGTTTACAGGCAACAATCACGCCTGAATTTGGATTTAACAAATTAATTCGTCAATTTAAACATGCGATGCTTAAGTGACTGCAGAATGGACAGCCATAACTTCACCTTGCATGTGAAAACGTATGAGCAGCACGGCGACGAAGAAGCTAGCGATTGTGAAAATCAACTGCCTTAATTATTTTGCAAGCATGGCTCACCACGACTAACTGCAGAGTTGTTCACCTACTGTAAGCACCTGAATGCACAGGCTGGTAGACAAGCGAGCAGTGGGTGAAATAAACCGAGGCGGAATGTCATAAACATATGGGCTATTTTATATGTGGTATCTCATTATTAACAAGCCCAAATTTTAGCAATGTTATGCAGCTCAAAGTAGTCAAACTTGATTGTGGAGCTCGTGTGGTTGTCTAATGAAAGGTCACTTTAGACCTGCACACATAGATTTCGTGCAGATTCAACAGGATTCAACAGCCGAAACAGCCCAGATTGGCTAGTTGTTTTCATATCATTTCTAAATTACACTCAGTTTTCCCATAACTAGTAAGTTGGTTGTATAATTATTCAAATTAAAAAGTTTGCTGCAGTTAGTGTGCCACGTCGTAAATTCACGCAGCAAAAAATCGGGAGGACTCGAATGGCTGAAGGGATGAGAGTGATCAAAGCTAAGGTGTAATATAGTGTCAACTTCGTAGAAGTGAACATCTAGAATTGGCCCGGCTATCATGTGGACTTAAGGGAGATCATAAATCGTGAAGAAATGGGACCAAACACAGAGCCATGAGATGCCTCTGACTTTAGATGTTTCTGTGATGATCTATGTCAATTCACATCGATACTCTGGAGTCTCCCACTAAGATATGACCTGAACCGTTGCAGTGCACTTCTACAGATGCCTGGGCGAGACGAGAGGCGATCGAGATGAACTTTGTGATGAATAATATAGAAAGCTGCAAGAAAATCGAGCAAAAAAGCATGCAAGCTCTTCCTATGTCTGCATTCCTATGTAGATCGTAATACATCTGAAGTAATGCCGACTCCGTGGAGTGACAGGCTCTAAAACCAGAATCAAGCTTACTAGCGATGTTTTAAGTGTAACATCAGTTCAGCTAGTCTGCCTTGACCTGTTCCTGGCTTTGATAGAAACGGTAAAAGGAAGAGTGGGCGAATGTTGTTCAAGTTAGCTTGGTCTAGTTTTACTTTTTTGAATAGTGACCGGACTACAGCATTTATAAAAGGTGCCAAGACATGACCTGAGTGTAATGACATATTCATGATATTTGTTATGCATGGCAGCAACAGGTTATTGCAAGGCGGAAGCATTACCGTTGGAATAGGATCTAGATGACTAGTTTTCTTCTTTGAGTGGCATCTGAACTTTTTGACGAGGTCATTAGTGGCCTCCTTGAATCTTCGAAGACATTGAGGTGCTGCATGACATTGGGGCGACAGGATTCCAGGGGTGGGGAGTGCCGCCACATTAGGGATGGACTCCGTGATCTCATCTATCTAGTAGAGAAAAGGCTATTGAAGCAATCAGTTGCACCATCACAAGGATCGCTAGGCAAGGTGCTGACCTGGAAGTTGTTAATCAGATGGCGGATCGTAGCTTCTAGCATTTTTGGATAGTGCCTCTGTTATTTAACAGCATTCTTATAGAAGCTGGGCTTGGCCTCTGCTAGGATTGATTGGTGCGATTTCCAATAGTTCTCGTACGCCTGTCGATGGACGGACCGTCGTTCCTGATCAGGATGTCTGCTTTCTCAAGCTTTCAGTAAGCCAGCTAGTTTAATGTCTATGGTAAACCATAGGCTGTCTGGGCGGAGGCACACACTGCACTTAGCCAGAGGCGGCAACTCGCTGAGCGTGTCAGCTAGTGTCGTAATTTAGCAATTTCCAAGTGGCGACAGGTCGCAGGAGGATTGAGCTGCGGAGTCGAAGTAGATCTTTTTGCACTGGCAGCCACCATACTACTACTAATAATATTAATGCCCTAGATATAGTGCCCTCAGATAAATCAATCTCTTTGTATGTCCTTTACATTTCCTACAAAGGAAGCACGATCGAATGGGTAGTAGCAGCACACTCAATAAACAAAAAGATTACCGTGGTTAGGGTGTCGTGCTCAGGTTCAGCTTTCAAGTTGGGTTAGTGGCAGCTTGCACAGTATCAGCACGCATAAGCTCACAAAGAAAAAATCCCGGGACCAAACGTTGTCTATCATCAATAGATGTGTTTTAGTTTCTTCTTTTTTAATGTGGACAAGTCAGAATATGTCGCGACGCAAGTCGGTGTCAAGTTCTTGATGTTTCGGGATTCATTGGCGATTTTTGATGAGGTGGGGACCATATACTATAGGCTAAATGAGATCTTTATGCTTTCAGATTAGCAGAATTTTCTGATAATTGGTGATAATAGTGTGCAGTTGTACCAGAACATTTGGTCAAGTATATGACCCTTGATGTGATTACGACAATGCAAATGAGCTATAAGAGACGATGTGTCTATCAATGTACAAAGTTGGTACTGATAGTGTCAGATAAGTTAAAAATTTGAGTCAAAACCACCCAGCATGAGGAAAGTGATTTATTGCACGCAGATACGAAGTGAGACTAGAGAAGTCTGAAATGAAAGAGAACGTGGGACCTTAGGTAGATAAACTAATCACCATTCAATTGCTTTTCCACTTGCAGCATATGTAAAGCACCTAGAGAGAGAGAGAGAGAGAGAGAGATTGAGTTCTCTGAGGGCGCTTTATCAAGTGCATTATTATTAATATTATTATTATAAACTACTGCCACCTTTAGTAGCTTGCTTTCGGTTGAACTCAGTCTTAGGATTGAAAAGACTGCTTCGAGTGACTGCAAACTGCTTGAAATTAAAGGATGTGCGTATAATAACGGCAGCTTATTGATCTACGGGCTGGAAAAAAGACATTCCCACCGGTATTGTGTCATTGATGATCCGGTGTGCTGATCAGGTTTTGGTCAAGGCGAGCAGGTCGAGGCTTTTTTCATAATCAACGTCCCTTTTCAATCCGGATTTGTATCACATTGAGTGAGGATTCTAAGGACGAGCGACAAGTCGGACCGCCGGAGTTATAGTAGTCCTGACGACCACTAAGTTGGAGAGATTAAAAGCAAGGCTCTGAGGAGAACGCACTGAGCGGTTCGAGACAATGCTAGGAATCCCAAATGAGCTGCTCTCAGCTTGCACCATCCACGTCGGCTCCGGAGTACGTTTTTGTTAATGCACAATTCACGGACCTTAGCAGCAGCAATAACATTTAATGAAGCGTTTTGATGACGATTACAAAGCAATAAAGG
This sequence comes from Cristatella mucedo, assembly GCA_009760855.2. Classification (NCBI taxonomy): domain Eukaryota; kingdom Metazoa; phylum Bryozoa; class Phylactolaemata; family Cristatellidae; genus Cristatella; species Cristatella mucedo. Next base: position 6,788,358 of record WPIO01000004.1, on the reverse strand, counting down.
TACATCCGATGGTAACTGTCCAAAAAGTTTCTAACAGCCTGCATAATTAACGCCCATACCTGCGTGGGGAACTCGTCCTCCAGTGGTAAGCGTTTGATGTCCATAGGCACTTCATTCCGTACGAAGTACGGTCAAACAACAAACAAGTAAGCCTTAACAGGTTTTGACAGTATTAGTTTTTGAATACGGTGTTCGCAAAAACTTTGATTGTTGGTGGAGAATTATGCAACGGACAAGAAACTCCAGTAGCAATTTTTGTCACGATGTGTACACTTCTGGTATGTTTTGTAAAGAAGGGATGCATTTTGCATTATATTTCAAGCGTGGCTGTCGAGAGAATTTACGATTAATTTACTTACTCGGGCGCAACAGAAGTGGTTAATACATCGTCCGGCAGCTTTCTTTATTGGTGGTTTTTTAACATTAACTCAATGTGTATTTAAGATGTTTGAGCATAAAAAACAGATCAAGAAAATGTTTAGCCACTGTACATTTGCCTTCCCGACTTCTTTAAATCGCTGACGATGGAAGTGTAAATAGAGTTCAAAATTCACATCTTACCCATTTTGTAGTTTGAACGACTAGATGAAAATAAGTTGACATTTGGATTCACCAGAGCGTAATTTTTAAAGCAAGTTATTTATAATTTCAGTTATCTTTAGTGAATTCTGCCTATTTACAAGGTGATCTACTGGGGTAAAACGAGGTTCCATTTCCAATAAAATGCATCGTGAGATTTCACCACGCTCCAGTTTTAACAGCACTGGCTGATAACTTAAGAACGAGTTTTAAAGAGAGTGTTTGCAGCTATATTATAATAATAACAGCATAATTAGTAAAAACATAATGTTAAATGTCTTTCATGGAAAGCGGGTGGAGGTAGCAGACTTAAAAAAAAGCCTTGATTTTTTATTTATATTGGAGACTTTTTATTTTACCTGGATCGCTATTACGCTATAGTTTCATTTGAATAATTTTTATTCCCACAGAAATAAAAACATTTTTACAAATTTAATATAACCTCTGCGTGATCAAGTTTATTTTCTTAAAAGAGCACGATAGGTTTTACAATTTTTACTCGTTAGAAGTTCAACTATACTTTACACGAGCAATAATTTAGTCACTGAAATAGTCCCAATATTTTTGAATGAGTTTCAAATTGAATGCTGATCACCTCAGCCGTCGTCTTCGGTGACAATGTCGGCATTTGAACTTGCTAATATAGGGCTAGTAATTTTCCGGCCTTTTTCATTGTTCGAGTAGAATCATAGCTAATTCATAACTCGTTCTTAGAGTACGAAGAAGAACAACGAAGGAGGTTGAAACTGTTGATAAATATGATATTTTTTTCTTTGCGTATTTGCTAAATTTGCTTCAATGAAAATGACTTTCCATAAATAGTTAGATTGGAACCTTTTAGAAAACTTGTTTATGGACTTTCTACAAAATTGCTAAAATGAATTTACTGCTTGCACTTCAATTATCAAATCAAACGACGTGAGTAGCATTACTTTTGTATTCTCTTAAAAGCTGCTTAGACATATGATTATCCTTCGGGTCATATGCGTGCTATTGATCTGATTTTATTGTTTTAATGCTTTCGAGCACCTTAAAATTTTAGCCGACTACAAGTAAGAAGCACACGCTGATAAATTCCTCAGACTATATAGGAATTTTCCAGCAGTTTTCTAGTGGCATGTATGCATTATTTTGTATTTTACATTCACTTTCCAGGCAAGGGATGACGACGAACCTAACAACACTAACTCAGCAATCGTGTACAGTGTCTCAGGCCAATTCAGTGAGCACTTCTCTATTGATTCGGCCACCGGCAGTGTTAATGTGAGTCTACCGTTAGACATTGAGAAGTTTTATAGAGCTGCAAGTGAAACAATAATAAGGATAAACGTCCATGCATCTGACAAGGGAAATCCGGTATTGAGCAGAACCGTCATCCTGACGATTAACCTGGAAGTAAGTATCACCTTAGAAAATAAATCCCACTACTGAGGCCTACTAACCAAACCATGTAGCATCAATCATTATTTGACACTACTTTTGCTTACTGGCATTCACCGACACCGCAAGCGTTCATTGGCTCAATTTGTAAGCATGTGACAAATGCAGATCTACTAAGCAATATTATCAGCTGTATTATTTATTCTTCTGTATAGTCTCAGAATATAACTTAAGAGCTATCACGTTTCGGACAATAAATTCAGTTAGATTCAGAATGTGTTACCAGAGGGTTATTTTGTTATTTCTCAAGGCCAGTTCTCTTCACAGAGGCTCAGCGTATTAGACACATAAAATATGAGCTACATCCAAGCATAATAAGACTCAAACTCTTGAACATATGGATATTTTTATGCGAGACATATGGCACATTAAAAGAACTTTTGTTTTGCAATACTCAAACTGAACCTACATATTTAACCAAAATAGTGTGTAAACGACACTTTAAGCTTTCGAGTGTTTTCTTCGAGCATAGCTGTACCAAATACCTATTTCTGACCTTATGCTAGAAATGAACGCAGTGCTGCCATCTTTTCCAGGATTCTCAAGCAAATTTTTTCATTCTTACCCTCCCACTAATGCTGTCAAAATCGCAGATACAGATACTTGAAACTTTAGTAGTACGTAATAATTCAAGAACCTGAGAGTCGCTCGGTCATCACAGCAGTAATTAGGTGCTTGATGGTAGTACAAAAAACAGTTTTGCCTTTGGTCTAATCCTGACCATCACGCACTTTATTGAATCGCTACAGTAGATTGTGCTCTTAACCATAAGTTCACTGGTTTTATTGACAAACGCCTTGTGGAGAATCGTTTTAATAGAATGCAATTATTTAAACAGCAATTTCTTAAAATTTATCTTATTATCTCAGCTAGATTGAGGGTATTTATAATTTATTTTTACCTTTACGTTAGATTTAGTGAAGGTCTCATTGTTACTCATAAAACAGTTCTTTATTATCTAGACTTTCACATTTAAAGTTGCATTTAAAGATGTAGCCTGCTAGTTGGTGTAGTTGAACAAGCTTATTATCAGCCACTGTGATAAGAACTGTTAATGATCTGAATTAATTTATTTAATGTTATGTGTTCGTCATGCGTTGCAATCATAATTGCGCCTTACCAATTGCTAGTTGTTACAAATATGTTGTAATATATCCAAGCATTGTACTTCAGGATGTTAACGATAATGAGCCATACTTCTTGAACCTTCCACAAACAGTCCAAGTCAAGGAAAACGTTACCAGAGGTAAGAGATTACAAACGACATGATACCTTTATTCCTTTAAAATAGCAGCAAATTTCTATTTTAAACCTAATAATCTGAAATTGCTGACTGTGGCAAAAGAAGCGAATTCAGCTCCCCAATCGCAATTACTGTATTCCTGTAGAAAGATCTAACTCTATTACATTCGCATCACTTATTTTGAAATAGCTGCATTTTTTTTATTGAGAACCGCATCTTTGGTTGGGTCTAGCTGATAAGGTGCTCGCCCCGACCAAGGTCTGGCTGAGGTCGTGGGCTCGAGCCCCGAGGTATATGTGAAGTGCCTGAATAGAGATTAAGTTCTCTTGGGGCGCTATATAAATGAATTATATTTTTTTACATTTTATCTTTAGATAAAACATGAATTTAAATTGAACGACATTATGAATTTTTCGGACATTTGGCTAGTGATCAAATTATGATTAAATTTGATTACGCTCCAAACTAACTATCAATTGGATACTGTGTTCACCTTTAAATATGCAATGTAGCATTTCTTGGAGCTCTTTTATTGCAAGAATGATAGCTTCAAAAATCCAATATTTTAAGTGAAACCAACCACCACAATATCCTAGGGGTTAGCAAATAATAATCTAACAAAATATTTAATATTTTTTGCCAATTACTTTGCTGCCTCTGCGGGAAATTTTGCGTCAGAAGGATTAAAAAGCCTTTGATTGGTTTGGTACGATAGCTTAGAACACTACCTAAACCCACTCTAATTAGTGATTGCGTAAAGATTTTTACCTACAAAGTCACGAGATAGTGATAACTTTAAAAATTCTTTTCATATTCTCATCGACTAGGCAAACCTTTTCAGCTTGTTTTTATAAGGTATGTAATAGCCCAGATGGTAAGATGCTTGCCTTTGCCGACCGAAGTTCAAATCCTGCAGTGGGTGATCCTTTACTGCTAACAACAGAAGGTGACAGCAGTAAAAGCCTGCACTGCTATAACAATGAGGCTGTTAACCTAGCTAATAACTATTTATTTGTCTCTATTGGTGGTAAATGCTTAGACTGCTATCTTTTTTCAGGAGATACACTTTGGGAGTACTGTTTTTCTGTGATTACACCTATGCTGATGATTATTCTAAGCTCCTGAATAATCTGTATATTAATAATACAATTACTGTCATTATATCCCTACGAAACCATCTGATAGCCAGATTGTTTTCAAGGCTTTTAAAATATTCAGTAGAGGAAGTATAACCACATAGCGAGTGTTGACATGCACCGTACGTGTAATCCGGTTATTGGTATAACATGGTTACACCGTGTTATTAACATGCACAGTTCCAGCGATCATAAACATACAAAGAAATCAACCGAAGGACGCAGGGAATGCTGCACCGAAGAAATGAGTTTATCTTCTTTATAGATGTCCTCTAATTAGGGAATATCGTGATGTCAGTCGGATGCAAGTTCCTGGCTTTGGGAGCATACGAACTGTTGGTGTGGTCTTCAAATGATTGAGGATAAGGTTCGAGGAAGAGCTGAGTGACCTGAGTCAGACGAGCAGGTGGTACGATGCTAAGCTTGATTGTGGACTATCTTCAACAGATCAGCAATAGCAAGAGAAAGCGAAACGCCTGTCACGAGACCTTGTAGTCAATGCACTTGTTTATGGGATGCCAATGCAGACAGACGATTAGTAGCGTGAATGTACAAACAAGAGGCTCAAGGCAGAGAAGTCTAGCTGCAGATTTGTGCATCAACTGTAAGCTCCTAATTGTATGGGCCGGAAGACCTTAAAGTTGTGTTACAGAGGCCATAACGAATAGCACCTATCCAGGGACCAACTGGAATGTGGTTTCTCCTCATCTTAGCATAGCCTAATTTGTGAAATTCTATGAAGCATGAAGTAACCAGACTTGAATATGACGCTTATGTGGTCAAATAGTACAAAGTTGCTTGGGAACCAAACAATTGGATTTCGTTGAGTTGCTGCAGGATCTATGCTGGAAGCTTCAATGTTGGCATTAAGCTTTCCGATAACTAATTCACAGTATCGTTTCTCCTGATGGAGTACGTTTGTTTTATCGTGATTGAATTTGAAAAACTGTAGAGCCATAATAACAATAACGCTCTTGATATAGTGCCCTCAGGGAACTCAATCTCTTTCTAGGCGCTTTACATTTTCTGCAAAGGGAAACGCGATTGAATGATGACCAATGTCATGCTTGATTAACAACTTGAATAACATGGTTAGGGGTGACATGCAAAGGGTCAGCATTCAAATTTTGTTAGTGGCAGCATGCACAGTGTCATCACGCATAAGCACATTAAGGACGAATCACAGGAACCCACTAAATGCTGTCCTAAATAGGTGTTTTAAAATTCTTTTTAAATGTGGTCAAGTCAGGGGATGTTCTGACGCAAGTCGGGAGGGAGTTCCAGGCGTTAGGAGCATACGAACTAAATGTACGGTCTCCAAAGGATTTGAGGTTTGTGCGAGGTACTGGCAGACAGTTGGATTCCGAAAAGCAGGTGGTACGATGCTTGGCCCGGTAGGTGAGTAGATCTGGGTGATAGGCTGGAGCCAAAGAATGAACTGACCTGAAAGTGCAGATACTAGCAAATTATTAAGCAATGTGGTGCAGACACGTTTCTTCGGGAATGCATACAGGGATCAACGAACAGATGCAGCTCTGTGTCATATGAAATACAGGTGCAACTATGCCCTGATCTCTCTGTATAGCTGTGAAAGCCAAAAATTACATTGATAACAGGATTTACAGTACACTATTCAATATTCCTGCCCTAGCATATCCAAGAGCTGTTGATTTTTCTATGCATGGAAGTTTTGGTTGAATAGTGATATTCAGTATTCTCGGCTTTAATTGTATGTGATCCCATTGGCAGCACATGGCTGTCCCAGCAATGGTTCTTCCTACTTGGGTTAGCAGTGTGTACATATTACCGAAAGCTGTCCCGTGGTTGGCGACTCTACAAACTTCCTTACGTGTTACATTTGGTTGTTTTTATCAGCGGTCGCCTGCAGAAGCACTACGTTTACTGATGGACTGGTATCTATTCGTACTATCAGCACGGTTTCGAGCATTTCTTTGTGCGTCTTGCTAAGCAGCAAACGACTCATGTCCTGTACACTCTTACTAATTAGCCCTTTGAAACGCTTTATTTGCAACAGGCGTGCAGACGTTCATTCTAAAAGGAGCTGTCTGTCTTAGGAGATTTAGGAACGTCGCACACCAATTGACTAGGGTATTGGTACCCATCTTGCTGCACAAATGCACCACTGTGATTCACCAGCGTCCTGGCTCGAGTCCAGCTACTAGGACGCCGAGTTTCAATCCTATGGCTAGCTTCGGGTGGGAAGTAGATAGTGATGCAGGTCAGAGGTACCCTCTGCTAATCTATTGGACTCGCGAATGGTTTACTCGTTCCCAATATGCCATGCTCAGTGACAATAAAACATATGTCACCAATGGGTTGTAATTGCACTGTAGTAGCATCTGCTCTAAAACCCTACGGCTGTAAATATAGCATGGGCAACTGCACTGTACTAGTCCTTGTTGATGCATGGCAAAAAACCGTGAAGCTGAGATCGTAACAATGCTAACAAATTACAGAGGCTGCCTCGATACAAGCACATATACTGACGGTGTTGTTTCCTTAAAAATAACCCCACTTCGGGTAGCAGCACAACCTAGGCTCAATGCTCAAAGACCTAGAGCTAATTGCAGTAATGACTCAGCGTTCAATATACTGCAGCACTGCTAACGGCAACACCATAATAGAAGATGACATTTATTCGCTAATGCATTATGGCTGATAGAATAGATAGCTTTCATCAGACTCATGACATGCTTACAGCCGCTCAGGCTCAGCTCTCTGACTAATTTTTGGCAGACTGTTACCCCAAAAGAGTGACTGCAGCCAGACCCAGGCCTTATATAGCGGCCAGGTTGCTATACACACGATAATTCTGTTTAGGCATAATTGTAAGTCACTCAGCTCACGATTTTATGCTTATCTTTGCTACAACCTAAGCGGCTCAGTGATCAATGCCAGAAGAAAAACGGACAATTAATAATCGAGGTTCAGTAGCGAAGCTCATAGCTCATAATATCTGGCAATACAACAATAAAATAACAGTGCAGCAATAAAGAGCGAGAACTCGATTAGTATACAAATTGTATCTCCGTACAACTGAATATTCTATTACAAAGCCAAATAATGCTGCACTTTTCAAGCAAGCAGCAATGTGGCATGCAATTCTATTGAAATCCCAAAGCCTCTTAAAGACCGTAATGAGACCCAAAGCACAAATGACTAGACTATTAAAAAGGAAGGTAACCCTGCCTTAAGGCAAAATATGGTGCAAACAGTTCCTATTCCACATCATTCGTTTTAGATTCAATAGTTTTCCAAGTTTCCACGCAGGATGATGACCTCTTCCCGCCAAACAACGAAGTCAACTATCGCATCGAGAGCGGAGCGTCCGAAAAGTTTCAAATTAGCAGTGTCTCGGGAGAAATCACAGTAATAGGCGAACTGGACAGAGAAACTCAAGGCAAATACTCTCTTCGGATATCAGCAACCGACCGGGGAAAGCCGCAGTATACAAACTCCTCAATCCTTTACGTCGACATTGGAGACGTTAACGATGCCAGTCCTACAATGAGTGCAAGAGCTTATGACTTTGAAGTCTATGAAAATGCTAGCTTAAGCTATGTGGTTGGATTGGTGAACGCCACTGATCCGGATCTTAAGCCTCATTTAGTGTACAGTATTTTGCCTTCCGACACACATGGTGGTGAAACTTTAGCTCGTTTTAAATACTTCAGCGAGGTAAGAGATACTTAGCAATGACTTATTCAGCTATATGAAAACTGCTGCTAATCGAACTACCTGCAACTAATTAGCCCAAGCTAAAAGGAACTGATCCTTGTAAGACACTGAAATCTTTGCTGGCAGTCCATCGGCTATGTGTTTGGGAAGTTTTTAAATAGTTTCAGCATATATTATTGAAAATTAAATTAGGCTTTTATAAATTATTGTGAAATAAAATTAAAGCATAACTCAAAAAACTGAAGGCGACCAAAAGCCATGAACTGTATGCATCTCATCCATGTCAGTGTCTGAAAATTCTTCATTGAAGTGATACGTAGATAAATTCTGTGAGTTCTCTTCAAGCCTAGCAGAAATTATAATTCAACGTATTTTATCTCTTTGTACAACTCCAGGCACAATGACCAAGAGGAAGACAGGCTGGGGAAGTTTTCTAAAGAAAACTGTGAGCCCAGTTTGCCTTTGATGGTGACACCGTATACTAAAGATACCATATTGCCCAATAGAGAGAAAGTCAGAAGCTTCAATGAGACTGGCGGTCGCTTGAGATTCAATGGAGTGATTGGAGTATAAGTAACAGCTCACGACTGATGGAAATAACTTGCTGCAGTCGTTAGCAGTAGATATATTATGTCTTGGCATAGGAAATGTGGGAGTTCCAAATTTCTGGACTATATGAGCAAGAAACATCTGTCGCCAACTTTCTTTGACATAAGTAACAGAACGGCTGATGTAAGTGGTAGCTAATGGTGAACCCATTGCCATGATATTTGTTAGAATCGCATGCCAGTTCAGCTCAGCGAGATTTGGCTCAAAGTAAAAAATTTCGTGTGCATCCATTGACCGACGCAAATCGTGAGCAGCTTTTTAAACTAAGGAAATGCATGACTGAACTCTTCCGAGCTGATGACCAATCTTGGCTCAATATTCATCGCTAGCTGCAGAGGTTTTGTAGTTTTCTTTTCGTTAGTTCATCCAAACTGAGTAATGATAGTTCAGCTGTACAGAAACCCGGAAGATTGTGAGATATTTAAACACGAACTGCTGCTATCACTCCCATATCGCTGACACGGATCGAACGCAACGACTATCCAATGAAGCTCTGGAGTTGTGGAGCACTTAAATGGCAAGGCACGACAGATTAGTTGATAGATCTTCAGTCTGTAAGTTAAAATTTCCAAAAATGATTCCTCACTCTCAGCTCGTCACTTTAACTCAATGGCCATTTGTAAGTCTGCCAAAAACAACTTTATTCGGAGCCGATTCCTTAATCTATGAAGACTCTTAGTGCTTACGCCCCATACCTACTGTTCTACATCTGGGGTAGCTAGATATGCAGCTGCCCGGCACAACTAGCCCAATACATGACTCGTAAGCCACCGTTTTGTCCCTGAAGCCTTCAATAGGTTCAATTACTACAACTTCTACTCGCACACTAGAAATTCTGATAACACAATTACTTCTATCCTGTCGCTCTACCATATGGGTTGTCAAAGACACCGGAATCAGTCATGCCAGACATCTACTTTACTTTTAATTACAAGTTCCAGTCAGGATTTAGAGCTAACCATTCTTCACAGTTTGCATTTGTTCCATTGTACAGCTAGTGAATTTCAAATTAAGACACGGTTATACTCAATTTAGGTCTGGTAAGTTTTTGGCAGCATCCAATAGTTGCGATTGCCACTTCTTTTATGAGTTCAAGTCATCTCAGCTGTGCATCACAGGCTCTACACAATATAATAATGATAATAATAATAGTGCACTTTATAAAGCGCCCTCAGATAACTCAATCTCTTTCTAGGTGCTTCACATTTGCTTCAAAGGGAAACACGATTAAATGGTGACTAATCTCATTTTTGTAAACAACAAGAATAACACGGTTAGGGGTGACATGCACAGGGTCAGCATGCAAATGTGGTTAGTGGCAGCACGCACAGTGTCAGCACGCATAAGCACATGAAGGACGAATCACAGGGACCCACTAGATGCTGTCCTAAATAGGCGTGGTTTTAAGTTCTTTCTAAATCTCATCAAGTCAGGGGAAGTTGTGACGCAAGTTGGGAGGGAGTTCAAGGCTTTGGGAGAATAAGAACTAAATGCAGCTCTCCAAAGGATTTGAGGTTTGTACGAGGTATTGGTAAACGGTTGGATTCCGAAAAGCGGATGGTGCGATGCTTCGCCTGGTGGGGGAGTAAATCTGAGAGATAGGCTGGAGCCAAAGAATGAAGTGACCTAAAAGTGAGCGACAAAACCTTGAAGTCAATCCATTGCTTGACTTGTAGCCAGTGCACATGGGACATCTGTTGAGTTCTTGCTTCAGCTGGGGATACTAAAACCGTAAATTCTATGGGAGGCATTACCCTGAGGAGCACTTATGTTTTTGGGATAAAACTTGTGAATTTCTATACGTTGATACTGCCGCCAAGATATTTTCCTATGTTAACGTGTCTCTTATTGACTACTGCTAGTCGCCATTAGCCGGTGTTGTGATGTGTACAATAAGGCGTTTGCACCTGGTGCAAACCTATTAAGCTAACTTTAATAAAACATAGCAATCAAATTTGTCACTTTATAACAATGTTCGCTGAATTAATTTTGCTCCAAATCATAAAGCCAATAAAATGTAAGGTTTAATCGCTTACTTTAAGATCCATATGTTGTCTAACGTTGTCCGACGTTGTTGTCTGACGCCCACATATCCGAACTAAATCCTAATCAGACTAAGTCGTGTATAAATATAAATATAATTCATTTATATAGCGCCCCAAGAGAACTAAATCTCAATTTAGGCGCTTCACATATGCCTCGGGGCTCGAGCCCACGACCTCAGTGAAACCTTGTTCGGCGCGTGCAACTTGACCACTAGACCAAACCAGTGTACACAAGCTCTCCTGACTCAATTTACTTGTGTGTCTCAAGCTAGCATTATTTCCTCGTACGATTGTCTTTAGCTCCATTCTCCCACAGACTGCAACTTAATCCTGACCGCTATCCAGGCATCCTCGACTTGACAAGATTAGATAAGAACGTAAAAGCCAAACTGCTACTCAGTCTTTCACTCCATCTGTGTGAAAGTACTATTAAATGCTCGTGCTTGCTGACCCAGTGTACCAAATCACTAGCAAATTGTGACAATTTATGCTTGATACACATGTAAAGCGCCCGGAAATTTGTTTTGTTCATATCGAGATGATGGGCAAGTTTTGTATTATTCTCAGTACTATTAGCAAAATTCGAAACGATGTTTAAAGGGCAGAAGCCGGAGTTGTGTCTATGCATGCTGACACTGTCTATGCATGCTGCCACTAACCACACTTGCATGCTGACCCTGTGCATGTCACCCCTAACCATGTTGATCTTATTGTTTATTGAGCATTCTACCACTGGCCATTCGATGTTGCTACCTTTGAAGCAAATGTAAAGCACCTAAAAATAGATTGAGTTCTCTCGGAGGAGTTACTTTATTGAGCGAATTGTTACTGTTTTCATTACGATGCGTTTGCATCACTTTTCGATCAAGTGACTCAATTAGAACACCTTGAACTGAGAGCCATAGTGGCACTGCCTAATTTAGTGTAAACGACGTCCTTGCACTGTAAAGTACTTTCAAGGAATCGCTTCACAAATAATCTCATCCTGCGTAGGCTGCATTCCATTGTTGGTGAGGTTTTGAGATTTTCATTGCCCTGCGGAGAAAATTTTAGTAGAAGTGAACTCGTTCGAATTTTGATCTCTAATCACGTAGAAATGACTCTTGATGGTATACGTTGTCGCCCACATAAGGGAAACGTTTGGATAGAAAGTGCCGAGGCCCTGGATCGAAGTTTTAGCAACATATCAGTAACGGCAATTTAAACATTGGCCACAGTTTAGAAACTGAATTGATGAAGAGAATGTTGAGCACTTACATTTGAAGAGCCGACAGATTTACACTTATACTCAAGCCCGTCGAGCAGTCACCAGGATGACCAAATAGCACTCCAACATCGCTCCGATAGCCGCTTGCGAACTATTGCATCGACTCCGTTGGAGCTTTAGCTGGCGGTAGCCCACTGCTTCTAAAACACTAGTTTTCGCTAAAGAAACTCGTTAAATAGCAACCACTGACACAACCCTTTGAGGCTCAGGCTAGCTTTTTCACGAGAGATTCATGCAACTTTGGATGTTTGGATATTATTTTTCTTCATTTTTATTATTATTACTGTTCATTAATTCCACCACGATTTTCGATCACTTTACATGTTGAGAGCTTTAGATCTGCGACAAAGATATAAGAAGAAAGGCCAAAAACTGTGGAAGAACTTGAATTTAAAGATGAACACCTCATGAAGACAAGGCCTTAGCTTTACTAGCCGTCATTAAGTAAATACATTTTACGGCACTGAGAAAGCCCATCAGGGTCTGGTGTACAATCTGAAGGGTTTTTAAGCGGCATATCTGCCCATCTTTTTTGCAACCTATTCCGGCTCACCTAGTAAACGAAACAGCTGGTAGTAGTCGCTGCATTTTTTATTGACTCTCAAAGACCATTAATAGTCTACAAGCGGATAAATTATCACGATGTTTCTGGTTTCTGTGTGGAATCAAAGTCTTGGTCTGCATGGAATCGAGATATTTATTTTCATTTTGGTGAGGGATCATTGATCCACTTGCCATAGGGTCAAGCGTTTCAAAATTCTTACACAATTCCTCCCTAATTCATAATCAATGAGTCTCCGCTGAGACACTGAGTGTGTTCTAAATTACCAGCCACAAGCTGCGAGCCTACAACATCTTACCTTTAAGTTCCGTTTTCAAAGTCAACGGAATGCAGACACCGACAAATATTATGAGAGAAACACTCTCTTAGTCTTGCTGGCTCGAGTGCCACAAAAGCCTAGTTTTGGTCAAGCTGTATTAAAATTGAAGCTCTAATTTTCAACTAACTTACTACTTTTATTAACTTAACTACTTTTCAACTAATCAGATCATTAATTGCATAGCGCCTAAGTGTACAATACTTCTTTCCAAGCCAATAAGCGACGCTAAAAGGCAAGCAATGCCGACTCAGTAGCGATAATTTCATTCCATTTCAGCAAATGCTAGAACATTAAGTAGAATCTAAGTGAATGGAGCTGATGATGTGAGAATATCGTATGAGGATTCTTCTTAAACTTTGCCAGTGAGAAGGGGTTGAAATCTAATTAAATTAGTAAATCCGGGCCTAGTGAGAATACCAATTAAATGTATAGCCTTCGAAAGATTCGTGTGGTCATATGCTGCTAAAAGACTAGGTGTATGGAGTATAAGGTTCGTGCTTGAAAATGTAAATTTTACAAACAAAGGTTAACCGGGTCAAGAGATAGAAGGAACTGGATCTTAAAATCGATGCGCAGCTTTGTGGGGAGCTAATAGGTAGTTTTTTAAGCGGCGTACAATGCAACCGTTAAGACCTAATTGAATTACCATGTCTTCCCATACATTTCGATTGCCAAATGCGCGCCTGTAAGCAGCGGCTTTCTAAAATGCGCGTCTTTGGAATAGAGCATTCCTGGGACAAACTGTTGACTTTACAAGAGGAAGAGGAATTTAGCACGCAAATGCTAACGACCAGAACAATCGCAGCAATATGTAAGGGAAAAAAACCCGCCCACGCCTCGCTTAAATCTTCATGGCTAGTCCAAGTTTAGGCGCTAAATATCAGTGAATCATCTTTGCCGCCACATACAGAAATGGGGAGTAAAGTGGTAGCCCTGGAACAGTATATTTTGTCACCAAGCTGACACATGGTACCACTTGATTTTACTGTCAACGCCCTATTCACCGTGCAGACCTTGCGCTTTTACAGAGTAATCAAATCTAATTTATCCGTAGAAATGTAGGTAGTCTTTTCAACTACTTAGCCAAGCTATTGCACGTCCATACCGTTCGCTCGGACTGCGACGTTTGCTAGTATGTTTTCTGTCATTCATGCGTGTGCGTTAACTACCGTTCTAAAACAATTACAGTCTCATTATCCTTTTGATGTCAATGGTACGACCGGAACTATCTACGTCGCCAAGGATCTAGACAGAGAACGTGCAAGTCTTATAACATTCACCGTGCAGGTGCAGGACCTGAATGCAGAGCTTAAAAAGCCACAGCTAGACACAGGTGCGTATGCTCTCTGGAGCGTGGATCTACCAGCTTTGAGGCAGACCAGAAATATTGATTTGAGCATTCAGGAATTTAGAGCTACCAAATTGGTCTTTATTCGGAACGAATTTTAATTTCGGACGTTACAAGAAAAACGTCGTTTCTGCAATCGAATACCGCATATTTTGCTGCGATAGAGTTCTGTAAGCAGCAATATATCAGTTTGGGATGTAGCGTTGTTTCGCCTTCCGTTGCGGAATAATGTTATTTGTCTGCCTCGCTTGCCATCCTAAACATTCCGCTGATCTTATCCTGCTTTTGTTATAGCATCGGTAACTGTTAAAATCCTGGACGTCGTTGACAGCGAGCCCAAGTTTAACCCAGAGCGCTTTTACAGAGCCGTTGTGCGAGACACGAAAGGCGATGTTACTCTGTTGAAGCTGCAGGTAAGAATCCAGCAACAGATGGCACAATTATAGAGCCAGAACCTTGTAGGTAGGCATGCATTACGTGCCTGAATGTATCTACATCAGTTTGCAATGGGCACGAAAATTGAGCTGCTGCCATTTTTTTCGAGAGTCTTCGATTACGCAACGGAATTGTAGGGAACTTTCGGAAAACTTGACTTATCTTGATCAGCATTTTTGGAGCATCTAACTCAAATAAGTCAAACAGCTTGCGACTGTAACCAAAAGTAAATCGAACGAGCAGCACTAGCTCCGTTCGACAGCTCGCAAGGATGAATTTGCCAGAGTCGGCAGCAGACGGCAAGGAGTAGTTTCAAGAGATATTTTATCGCAGCCTATCTAGAACTATCTAGAACTCGCAGAGCAAGAAGCTTCTGCCGCCAACAGCGAGCGAACCATTCAGTGGCGTCCTCGGCCCTTTAATAATGACCATTGTAAAGGCAGACAGTCTGATCCAGCTGTATGAGAAATGGCCGCCCGTAAAAGGGGCGAAAGACACGGTTTATTCTCTTTACTTAGGCGCGGTTGTAGCGAGCACATTGCATCGCCAATATTGCCTTTTATTTCATGCTAGCTGCACCATCTTAGGTTCACTGTGCGATAAATGCCTAAAGCTAGGTCACGTCTTGCCGCAGAAATTAAAACTCTCTCATATTGAACCCCCGGAGCACTGAACCTATCTCCATGGGCTTCGCATATGCTGCAGGATTCGAGCCCACAACCTTGGTCACCGAAGGTGAGCACCTTAAACCTCGGGCCAAAGCAAGGCCGCTCCTGATTATTATTGAAAAGCCATCCGCATTAGGAAACTAATCTGATGCCACGGTTCTGCTAAGGCTTTAGTTTTCAAATTAGTTTACTTATTTCAATTGTATTGGCTAATAATATAGACTGGCCGACCGGCAGAATCGTTTTTTTCAATATGTTTTTCACAATTTTTCCAAGAAACTCGTGTCCCTTTGTTCGTCGTTTTTGTCGGAAAAGAATACTGGCGCACTCTTTCGATCTTAGCTCCTCACCTCAACGAGGACAGCTTTCTTGCATCTGCTTAGACTACCATCGCGTGACTCTGTCATCTTTTAGCTTCTCCATCGTGTGGCTCAGAAGCCCGAGCTTTCCCAATTCAAAGTCGAGAGTTTTCAGCAAGGAATCTTGGCGTTTGGAGCTGCAGAAATAGCTCTCAATCATGGATTGCCATTCGTCTGCGCTCGTTCAAGCAGACTCTAACAGCCTAGGTTCTACTAGCTTAACCGGGCTCTCGAACAATAGAGCTCCAGTGAGTCTGAGAGGAGAGCCCGGTCAGCCCAACCTGAGTCGGACAGCCGAGCTCACCCAATACGTTTGTGCTAGCAGCGCAGTGCTTGCGGACCTGATAGATTCGCTGCGTCATACGATTTCCATCTGAGGGAACAGAGCTGAGCTATCTTTCAGCTTGACGGAACTGAGCCATCTTGCTCTGCTACGCAAGTGAGCCATCTTGGGGCGTGGCGGACTTTCTCGCTTCAATTAGTAGAAATGAGCGGCCGTGAGCTCAAGCGAGCTGAAAGCTTTGAGAAAGCTGCCACCGTGCTGTTGGAAACGCATCAGCTAGTATGCCCTAAGCGTCCAGCCATTCGCCACCACGACGAGTTAGCCTGGTTCGCTTTTGAGTTCGAGGGTTGGTTTTATTTATATTTCCATAATGACGGAAACATTTTCCCGCTGCCAACTTGTAGGACTATTTGACTGTCTTCGACGAAACAAACGACGTCCAGTATGCGATCGATAAGTTCACGGACCTCGCAAACTTCGGAGGCAATCCGCCGATCACCGTTGGGAAGAGTGGAGATGTTGCCACGACAGCTACCATTCCGCAGAATGCCGCAGGGACTATCAAGTTTGAAGCTCGTGCACGAAACTCAGCTGGACTTTACGCCACAGCCACAGTCGAGGTGAGTGCCTGTAAAATTCAAATAGCTCGATGCATGTATGTAATGTAATATACCTCCGTCTGCAACTCCACAAAGATATGCAAACTCTGTGGGTGTTACGCGAGACAGTTCTGCATAGAAAACTCACAGCCTAAGCCGCTTTCGGTACGCATTCGGTAGCCAGCAGACTTCGTCTCACGCAACAAGGAGAAATCAGGAAGCATAGCATATTCAGGAGAGCAGTTGAGTAACATGGAAGTAGCAGCACATGACCGCTGGAAATGATGAGCCATAGTCGGCAGCAGGAGAGTAGTTGTCGCTGCATTAGAATTGTGTAAGCGAGTTCCACAGTCTAGGACGTGCAGAGCTAAAGCTTCTGTCGCCAACGGTCTTTAAGCGGAGGAATGGAACCGCTTATTTATTGTCCATACAAGGACCTGAGGGCTCAAAGAAGCTGAAACTGGCACAGCAGTTCAGCTAGGTCCGAAGGAGTCAAGCCGTGGCGGGCCTTGTGAGTCGGCGGAAGAACTTTGCTCTGTCTCCGTTGCTCAACCGGCATCCATCCTAGCTCTTTTAGCAAAGGAGACACGTGCTCAAACCTCTGGGACTTAAAAACTAGCCTTGCAGCCGTATTCATAATAATAACAATAATAATGCACTAGACAAAGCGCCCTTAGAGAACTCAATCGCTCTCTAGGCGCTTTACATTTGCTGCAAATGGAAATGCAATTGAATGGCGAGTAAAATCATGCTTGACAAACAAATAAAATGAACAACATGGTTAGGGGTGACATGCACAGGGACGAGCAAAGGCTTTGAATCCAGCCACACGCTTAGGGTGCCTTATGATCAGTGGGTCGGTTCCATCGCAATTTTGTTTTAAGAAGTTTTTTAACATCCAGGATCTGATTTTGGCAAGGCGAGCATTCAATTTATCAGCTGTTGCAGCAGAACACGATGGTTTGAATGACAAATACTGCCGATTATCGTCAGCATAAAAGTGACACCCTATTTCATAGGCCTGTTTGTTCACTTTTCTCAGAAGTTAAGTATAAACTGAGAACAGCAAGAGACCGAGTACTGACCCTTGATGGACTCCAAAACGGACCCGTCTCGTGTTGACCTGAACACCACACTACACGGATTGAACATGATCAGACAAGTACGATTTGAACCACCCCAGTGCCTTGTCTGCCAGACTGATCGTTTTTCTCAATGGTTCAAGCAGAACATCGTGATTAATGGTATCAAAGGCAGCTGACAGATCTAGCAGAGCTAGGGCAGTGACATTCTTATCATCCTTGTCACGTATAATGTCATGGTTAATACGGAGGAGAGCAGTTTTAGTTGATTGCTGCCTCTTGAAGCCTGATTGAGATGTTTCTGATATTTTATTATTTACAAAATTTGCAACTAGCTGCTTAGCGACAATTTTTTCGAGAATCGTTGACAAGAAAGGAAGAAGGTAAACTGGTCAATAGTATGCTAGGACCTCTGTATCTAATCTAGGCTTTCCGAGTATCGGCCTAAAGAATGCTCATTTGATGGCCTTGGGTGCAGCTCCTTTTTCCAAAGAAGCAATACCAATCTCGGTTACGGCAGGGCTAAGTTGGTCTGCCAGATAGGACCGCAGAGATGAAGGTCTAGGGTGTTCAGGAGACGAGCTCTTTTTTCCGGACCTTATTAAGGTTGCCGCCGTGCGTGCATCGAACCTCTGGTGTTGGCACGAGCAGCCCGAGGCTGCTGCGACCGAGCCCTTATAGCCTACCGACCAGCCTCTACTCTAGCATCAATAGATATTTATTTGCACGCATCTATCTCTCTGCATTTATCTCAGTCGCCACCTCTTTATTTGACTGCTTTCTATGTACATCGCCAATGTCAGCTTACTGTTAAGTGTGCCTCTCTCCTAGAGGTCGACAGAATTTCGGCCTAACCACGTGCCAGGAAATGTGGACAGAGGCAAGTGCCCTTATAGTGCACGTGCTAAATTTCCCCCTAATCAACGTCCAGCACTAGACTCTCTCAAGATTTTACCGACCTAGAAACTGGGAGCAGATATGTTTTTATGCTAACTGTCATCGCTAAGAATTTCGACCACGATCGTGCGGCAAGAGTTTTTGTTCAAATATCTCGCCACTAATCTCCTTTGGAAGATGCCCGCCCATTGTCGAAATCCACACTATGAAATAGGTATAGCCAGTATCTTATTTACGACGACGCAAGTCGCGAAACGATATATGTGGTCATGAAATACCGGACGAGAGACGCTCTGCATTGGAATTCACATTAACAACACTGGCCTCGTGCTTTTTAAAAGCATTACACGTATATAGGAGCTACATAGAGTAAGCTGAATATTTCCTGATAAAGAGAGCTGGCTACCGCAAGGGCAGTATTGCAGTGTCCTTCCTTGCGCATGGGATAGATGCGGCTTTCCGACCAGTGCTGGATGAGGCGTCCTCGCCCTCTGCCTAAATGATGCCATGCCCGCCATTTATGAACTGATGACGAGCGGGCGGGATGGTGGCGTCGAGTGCCTACTCGAATATATATATATATATATATATATATATATATATAAATATATATATATATATATATATATATATATATATATATATATATATATATATATATATATATGTGTGTGTGTGTGTGTGTGTGTATATAGATGTGTGCGTGTGTGTGTGTGTGTGTGTGTGTGTGTGTGTGTGTGTGTGTGTGTGTGTGTGTGTGTGTGTGTGTGTGTGTGTGTGTGTATGCTTAGCCAATGCGACCCAGTGGTTAGGCAAGGACCCAGCAGTTTGCCAGTAGAGAGCTCATGAAAAAAGCAGAATCCTATTAGAAAAGCGAGCTGTCCGCGTGAAAAAAATCCTCATTTCACTTTAATATTAGTATGTCGATATTTTGGTTTTGACCATACAGACTTTCGGGCGAGCTTTTTAATCCACAGCCTTTAAGGCTCCCGCGTAATGTAAAGTGACTAGAAAGCGATTGAGCGCTCGGACGGCTCTACTACATGTGTATTACTATTGATATAAGGATTGTGTTTCCTCCTTGCCTACTGCTGGCATCTAAGTAAAAGTAAAGACAGACTAATTAGCAGCATGAATAGCAACAGCTGGCGCAAAAAGGGACTGTCAGCATCTCTTCTAGCTGGTCATTGAGAATAGCATTAAGTCGGACACAAAATCATGTGCTCGAGGTCTCGAGGTCACGAAGCGTGAGCCCCTTGTCCCTGGTCAAAGACTGACTAAAGGGTAGAGCAGCATCTACAGGAAGTACTCAGTGACGACACTCAGCAGCTGCATGAGTACCGGATCAGGTCAATAGCAGAAAATATTTGAAAAGCTTCGTGTCATTAGCATGAAAACGCCTGGACCACCAAGTTTATCCATGTATGTTCTTGCTAGCCAATGATGAACGATTGGTCTAACTAATAGAACACTTGCTGCTAGAGCTGACACTCATTAGTTGAACTTCGTTTGCTCGGCGAACTAAATTAATATGAAAAACTTCCGTTTGCTTTTTCACCTCCGTAATTCCTGATGATGAATACTGAACAAAATGTTTTATCCCTTGGCCAGAGTATATTCCCATGGACGTACACTCATGTTGTAGAAGAATTGACCATCGCTCTGCTTTTTTTCTAAATTTTTGTATTATCAATTTGGCAATTGGACTCTCTCTCTCTCTCTCTCTCTCTCTCTCTCTCTCTCTCTCTCTCTCTCTAAAGGTGTATTTTTCTTTCATCGAAGATTTTTATGCAGAAACATGTTTGTGAAACTTTAGATTGTCGAGGTAAATTTCAGTTTTTTTGTTCTCGCTGTGAACGTTGTACACACTAGGCGTCAATGTGGGAGAGATTTGAATACGAATAAACTTATACTTATACATATAATTTTACTTATACTGCGTATAAAAGCATTCAAATAAATTAAATTATTGTACGATATTTATTTAAGTTACAACAAATATACAGCTTTTTGTTATGCATGGCACTTCAAAGATTAAATTTGTCAATAATTACTTTAAGTTTCTTTAGATGGCACAAGAGCTTGTATTTAGGCATACATGTATTCCCGGGTATTTAATAAACACTTCGTACTATTATATTTTTAGAAAATTGTATATTCACCTGAGATCCCTCAATCGCGCATTTATCGTAAAAGAGTTGCATGACAGACTTCGCTATCACGATTTGAAACGCTGCAATTTGTTTCCCGACTGAATAGGTGACTTATATATACATCATTTTCACCGTGACAAGAGTAAAATTTTGCAATAAGCAAAGGTGGGGGTACCTGGATATCTGAGACGCAGAGGCAGTCTAGGTTTATGCTAGCTTTCTGGATGGGTACAACTACCCCCACAGTTCACCCCTGGCTCCACAGCTGCCTACATTCATCGATGTTGCTCTGGCAACATGACCTCGTGACTCTACAAACTACCCTGCTTTAGGGGTTAAACTTCGCTTGTAGCAACCACAGGTTTTCTTTACGTTAAATCGTTTTTCTTTCACTTCAGACGTAACTGTGAGAGTCTGTAGCAGCATTTCGCCAATGCTCGGTCTCCTCTCCTCGTGCTCGGTCGCATTCATAGCGCGGCGCAGACCGGTGGGCAGTTGCATAGCTGATTTCATCGGGCTGATCATCATCCGGCTCAGTTGACAAAACTTGATGGCCCACTGAAGTGATTTAGTCAAAGGAAAGCACGTGTCGTCACACGAAAGTGCGAAGAGCTAGCCACGAAGGCTATTCCAGTCAGCATTGCTTGCATGACTTTGGTCCGCAATCTAATACTGCTGCTCCTTTGCTTTCGAGTCAGCTCTACTTTCAGCAAAGGAACGTCAAACAATCAAGGTCTGTCAGGAAGAGTAAACAAGCCAACCGGGTTAACCCGTTTTCCACATCGCACCGGATTACTGCAATTCGTTCCCTCCAATCGGGGCTCCTTACTTGTGCCCTAAAGCGGCTACAATTGGTGCAAAGCACTCAGCTGCTAATGTGGAGTGTAATCTGTGGCATAGCTGCCTCATCGCAAAACTTCTGTATCAGCTTCAGCGGCTTCCTGGTGAGAATTGATCTGATTAGGAAATCACCATTCTTGCTGAAAAGTCACTCCACTTGCTTGTACTAGCCTTCCTACCCAAAAAATCTGGGAATTCACGGTTGGGATCCTAATTGAATTCACAAAGTTTCCCTTCCATCTTGGCCTTAGATACAGCAGCTATCGCCAGGCATTAAACCAAGCGTGGTACTTGCCACTGAGGACCAGGTACTCTCTGGCGAGCAGCAATGCCAAGTGGGGGTCACTGGTCTGAAACTAAAAGCTACAGGTGCCGTCTCTGCACGATAAATTGGCTAGGCAAAATAATTTCTCACTGCTCTAATTAACGAGGCAGTAGTCACTTTGAAGTCCCTTTTCAGCTTCCTTGCTAAGACTGTGCAATGCTCAAAGCCATCGTCTGTGTAGCACGACAGATAAAATAGAGAATTGGTTTCCTAAATTCAGAAAGTGCTCTAGGAAAAACTGAGTGCACTTCCTAAAAAAGTAGCATCGCCTGAGTTCTGGACTTTCTGAACAACTGCACGACTTGTAGTTGTGCAGAGCTGATTGAGAATATCATTAAGAACCAATGAGCAATGAGTTTCAAAACGTTCTTCAAACTCCACGTGATAATTGATCATCTCGATAAATTCAAAGAGAACTGGCGGTTTACTGGGCCAGGAGAGTCCTTGCACTAAAACTCACTTGTTTTTTAATTCTATGAACGAGGACCGTGTGCAGAGATAATAAAAACGTTTGGGGACCGATTCTTGAAATCTGCGAATTACCAAATGTGAAGCGCCTATAAAGAGATTGAGCTCTCTTCAGGCGCTTTATCAAGTGCATTGAAAGTGTATTATTATTTACTACTTATGGTTAAAATTTTCGAAGACAGTTCCAAGCTCAATCTTTTAGGGTTATCTATGTACTATTTGAGGAAATACGAGTGGATTTCAAATTTTGAACTGCATTTTAAAAGGACTACAATGAACTGCTCTTTTCACATTAAAATTGATCATTTCTAATTTAAAAGAGTGGGGAATAAGGCAAATTTCTACAACTGTGAGTCACTAGCAATTAGAAATTAACACTTACTACCCAAGGAATAATTTCATAATACAAGGAATCATTATGCGGCTTAGTCGAAGGATTTTTAAGTGACGTGCATGAGCTGTGATTTTGACTGGAGATGCTTAACAGCGACGTTTGCATCTTTTAGATCGTCATCGTCAGCAGTTCACACATTTTGGATTTAACACTCATGATGCCGGAGCAGGATGTCAAAGCAAAAATTGAGGAACTCATTGTCACGTAATGCGACTTTTTTATAATTGATCCCATGCATTACAAGCGTTACTAAAGTGCCTAGGCTCGCTAAATATATTTAATCTATCATCTTATTAAGCGACTGAAAACCTGAGCATGAAGGCTTGACTGCTCTGCAGCTACAGTTAATTCTTGCAATCGACTATTAGGTCAGTAACTCTGTCTAAAGCAGATGGATCTATTTACTATATTTTTTTCAAATAAAGTGTGCAAGAATCATCGTAATGGTACTAATAAATTGAACTGTTAGCATATGAAATTTCCCACTTTGCATTTAGATGCCTATCGGAAGGTTTGTTACTAGTTTCAAAATTTTGAAAGGTTATAAGTTGTACCAATTATAACAAAAATGTACATAATAACTGAACACTCTTTATTAAAATGTACAACAAACTGAATGCTCACAAGTTTCTGAGCGCACTTAAGCCTTATTAAATGGTAATAACTTGTAGTTATACAGTGAATCAAAGTATTAAGCTAATTTTGTTAGGTGTGTTAATGTTTACCCTGAAGACAACTTTTTGAGTAGATTACGTACAACAGCTCTGTCTGTAACTTTACCGATTCATGGAGTATTTTATTGCACTTTGGAGCTTTCTAAGTGGTATTTAATAGTGGAGCTACATTTTGAAAGCAATAGCAGCCACTGGCCTAATTTTAAGTCAATAATGAAAAGATTAGAATTATTAGGGGGTAACACAACAGCCGAATTATATAGTAGAAAAGAAGTCTCAAGAAATAAATTCTATAAAAACTGCTTGAACCAGAATATTGAAACAAATTCAATGTTTAATAAAACATCTTTAATTGAGTAGTTTGCTACAAAGAAGATGGTTATGCTGCCGCATCGAAATGTATATCAGTTTGAAGGTGCTTAGCCCTGGCAGTAATTTGACGTCAGCGTGGGATATTCAGCTTGAAGCCGCAGTTAGAATAGACGCATCCTCAGCTCTTTAAAAAAAAAGAGTCAGCTGCCTCCCTTGTATTTGCATTCCTAAACCTGGTAGCGGTATATAATGCATCTATCTTCACTTCACAAACTCAAAAGTTCTGACATAGCCATACATAACCCTAGCTCTATGGTATCCATCTCGATGAAAATGTAACTAGAAAATGTAACTAGAAAGTGTGTCGCAAACAGCGTAAAACCGGCTTCAGGCTGTGCTACACTGACTGCCATTAAGGAATATGGTCGTGTTCTATTTCAGGCCTTTCAAGAACTTTGCTGGCATCAACGTATCCGTAGCGTCTATCGAGAGGAATTCTTTAAATCAGCTAAGGTAGGCCATGAAAGCTTGAATACTAGCAAACTGTTGTAAGGTCACAGCGAAGTCACATATTCAAATAGCCCGGCTTGAGTATGCCCACTCTGCAGAATGCATTTTCGAAACGCTATTAGTCAGCAATAGCACAATTTCAAAGCTCAGTAATGTCAGAAGAATGTCAAATGCGATCGCGATTGAGCTCTATTTTTAACCATGATTTAAAGCTACAGAAAAGACTGTCATGCAAGTTGGAAGGGCTATAATTCGTTTCCCGCTTAATCTCAAGCTTAAGCTAGGAGTGCCTAAAATGCGAGTGTTTTGATTTTCCAACCAGCCTCGTGATAGATATATACTCGTGAACTAAGCGATTTGATAAAAATCCCAATTCAATGGAGATGTACTGCACTGCGTTAGCAGATCTTTTATGTTTAATCTTTTTATCGTGCCTTGTTTTACTCTCGAAATATGTCGTTTGGCCAACTAAGGCTCCTGTTAGATGGTATGGCGAAAGGTCAACTGTGTCTTTATAGCTGGCGACCACAAAGTTCTGCCTGTTCTGACATAAAGAGCTGATTAGTAATATGAGTGTTCGAAAATCCGACCCTCAAATGAACGGCTAAGCTCTGCTGTAAGAGATCAAGAAACTCGATAGAAAAACGTTGCATAAACCATTTGATAAATATTGCTCTAAATGGCTGACTAAATGAATGCATAAATCTAACTTATCGAGCTTGAAAATTACGTGAAAAAATTTGCACTGAAATAGGGAGCGGGTGTCTTGTCCAGACCAACTCATAATACCCACTTATCTAATGTACAGGGAACGTGCTTTTTATGCTTTTTGAATGTCGTGCAAACATTGGATAGCTTCCAGGGTATCCACAAATAAAATTGAAAAGCACTAGCGGCCAGAGCGTCTGCTGAGCCTGTGGTGCAATAACCATTCTTTGGAGTTTTGATAAATATTTTACAGCACAGATGTAAGAATCTACTCGATGAAGAGCGAGTCGGATCCAATATCATCTAAGGAATTGTTGCAGTAAGTTTCTGTTGCTGAGGAGTCGCAGTACGCATGCGATGCGATTGGGAACAACTTAATCTGGAATGAGCATCGTAAAGCTGACGTCCCTGTCTAATTAAATGCACATCATATGGTGTATACCTTCGTACATTATGAAATATGTCGTAAAGCTAGTATCGTGTATACTCTTAAGAATTCCAAGCTCCTGTGCATCTTATAATACAGCTTATGATACATCACAGGAGACAATGTACAAGCATTACCAGTTTTTGTCAAAGTGACACCAGTGTTTTTTGGTTATTGCTCCTCGACAAAAATAATGTAAAATTCATTTGTATGGCACCCTAAGAGAACTTAATCTCAATGCAGGCTCTTCACGTATGTCACAGGGCTCGAGCTCATGACCTCAGTCAGACATCTGTAGGGGCGAGAGCATGTATGTATAATTGGTTCTCGGGGGCAACATAAGAAAGGCTAATTGTGACAGTTTTTAAATTAATAAACAAGGATTCACAAGCGATCTAATCATAAGGTAAACTTTACGTACATTGAAAATGAATCATTTTGAGGTTCAGGCTTCTGAGCTTAATTTTACGAAGGTGCATATGCAAAGTGACTCTTCGATTGTTGTAATACAGGTTATTTTACTCAAGTTCCGCACAATTTTGACAATCGCTAGTGTATAAAAATAACATGAATGCAGTGCGATTTTAGAAATGCTTCTACAAGTACCAACAGGAATTAAAACTGTTTTAAAAGTTATTCTGCTTCACCAGGATATTTTCTTTTTTGCGATACAAAATATATTTATTATGATATTTACTGCAATTAAATTAGCATCGTTTTGCCATTATTCTTATACTCCAGTCATTAGATGAAAAAGCTGAAGTTTTCCATCCTTCTGAAAGGTTATTGTGCTTTTTATGAACATTATTAGTGCTTTTTTATTTCTTATACGGGAATTTTAGCTCACCATCTCTTCCTGGAACTCACATAAGCCAATATATTGTATCCAAACTTCAGTTTGGAAGTGAGCCGCAAATTCAAACAATACTTAAAAAACAGAGCTACTCGAAAGATTGATGGAAGTTTAGTTTTTCTTTGATTGAAGTCTTTCACGATACTGAATGGCACATCGAAATTTGAAACTACCATGCTGTCCTCAAACGCAGACGCTAGGTCGCTCTCTTTTAACAGGCACGAACTCAGCTGTCTAGATTAGTTTGGTGGACAGCTTCGCTGCACAAGCTTAACAAGGGGGTAAACTTGCTGGGTCGAAAACCGAGTTCCACCTGTTGAAATGTCTCGGAAGCATCTACCTTGACTGCCAGCCTAATCTATTGATTGACCCTGACCTTGCTTGTTTGTTTGCTCGGTACTATGCTTATTATCTGGTCGCTTCATTCGACGTATTTGCCGATCGCTGTGGGAGCGCCCTCGGGGAGCTAGGGATTGGCTGGCGCTAGCTTGAGCTGCCTCCAGGATTCTGAACAGATGTAGCCAGTCTTCTGATTTTTGTCATTAATTGTGGGCAGCTAGCGTAGCATTTCAATTAGTGTTCAAGAGATCCTTTCTATCTCGCACTTTTGCCAGCTTGCTAAGGTCACGTTTAGCTTAAGTGACTTGGCTGGTAAATGCAGGACCTGCTTGGCTAGATCAGCCTTGCAGTGGCATGACGAGACGTGAGCAAGCACGTCTCATCCTGCTTGGATGGCAGCCTTCTAGTGTTCTACAAATGTGAAAATGGGCTATGCCACTCATAGCAGCAGTGTCAGAGAGTAAGAGACGGGACGACCAATGAAGGCTTTAAAAGTCGACAACCAGGTAAAAAATAATGAGCGGAATTACAAACTGAGAGACTGAACTTCCGTGTCAATGCACAGATCGCTGGGAAGCAATGTGCAAGTAGTGTGAGTGAGCAAGTCGTCTACATGCCTGAGCTAGCCATTGGCACAAGGTGATGCCTCCTAGCCATCGCTCGCCTAATAGAATCATACCTAGTTCTCTTTTAATGTGTATAATCAGAAAAATAGTGTAGTAAGAATATCAATTATAGTGTATAGCACCCTCAGAGAACGTAATCTCTTCCTAGGCACTTTAAATATTCTGTAAAGTAACCGTGGTCATATGGCTAGTGGTAGCATGCAAAATGTCACAATGGCAATAAACATAATACGGTTAGAGGTGACATGCATGGGGTCAGCATGCAAATATTTTTTAGTAGCAGCATGAACTGTGTCAGCACACTACTCTCCTACTGCCGACTATCGTTCATCCTTTCCAGCGGTCCTGAGCTGCTACTTTCATGCTACTCACTACCTCAGCTGCCCTCCTGACTCCGCTATGCTTCCCACTTTCTTTTTGTTGCGTGAGAGAAAGTCTGCTGGCTACCGAATGCGTACCGAAAGCCGCTTAGGCTGTGAGTGCAATATTCAAACATTTCCTGCGTAACACCCTCATGGTCTTTATGACTCTGAGGAGATACAGACGGAGATACGTTACATTACATTCACACAGGGCACACGAAGGCCGAATTGCAAGTAATGACTTAATGGTGTGATTAATAGCTGCTTTTTAGCTTCTTTTTAAATGTCTTCGAGTCAGGGGATGTCATGACGTCAGGCGGAATTAAGTTCCAGCTTTTGAGACTACATGAAACTTAAGGCATGGTCATATAAGACTTTGAGGCTCCTACGAGGTGTAGAAAAGAAATTTGGTTAACAAAAGCACACGGAAAGATTCTTATCGTAGTGGGGAGTAGTTCAGATAGGTAGGTTGAAGCTAGACTAAGGGACCGTAAAGTGAGTAACAGAACCCTGAAGCCGATGGGCTACTTGGATAAGAATCGATGCAACAAAATTGTTGATGGGGCAACTGCAACGCTCACGACAGGCGAACCTAGCTGCACAGCTCTAGACAGACTGGACGTGCTTGATTTAACATGCCGATAGATCAGCAAGCAGTGAGTTGCTGAAGTCGAGATGCAATGTTACAAATGCAGGAGAAAATTTAAAATTTGTATACCTGCCCAAGCAAGCCCGACATCTAGGAATTTTATGCAGCTGAAAATAGGCAGACTTTACAGTGGAGTTAAAGTAGCCGTCTAGTGCAAGGTCAATTTGGAACAGAACACGTAGATGTTTAGCGACAGAGGTAGTTTTGAACGGCAAGCTTTCCAATTTATGATTCACGCTTTTTTGCCCATAACTAGTTATTTGACTTGATCGTTATTTAATTTGAGAACGTTCGCTTCCATGCAAGTGGTTATACCAGCATGTTACAAGTGAGTTGAGAAGTTTCGTGGTCCTAGAGGGCTGAGAGATATATACAAAATGTACTATATATGTTGACTTTACAGATGCTGAAACTCACTGGATGAAGCTCCTCAGGATATTCTAAATCTAGACTTAATTGTGTAAATGGTATTCACAACTCGGATTAAAGCTCTTTTGGAGGTTAGGTAATATTCCTGGTAGCCTCCTCGCGTCTGACTGAGACATACATTAACTTATCGTTAGGTTACTTAAGAAATATTGGATGCAGTACTTACGTGCCGCTACTTTTTCATTACTAGTATCTCGCATCCCTATTTTGGAGTTCGTGCATTCAAACCGAATGACAATACCGACTCCTTCTTTCTGTGCAGTGTTACGATTCCACTCAGGCAACTAGTGCTACATAAATCGGCACGATTCCTGTCAGTATTTACTTAATTATAAGACGAAAATAAATATCTCATAGTTAATTGAAGAAAAAAGAAAAGACATTTGACTTCTTATGTGTGCGTGTCGGAATAAGTCAATAAGGAACTTAAAATGGCATATTGGCCAAACAGAGCTGCCGCTTCTGCTATTCCAAGCAATTTTTGCTTGTAAATACTTGAGTGTTCTGAATGCTAGAAATATTAAAAATCATTAGATTAACAATCCAAATAGTTCACACAGGTGGAAAATAGATAGTGAGCAGCACGGGACTAGCGGCAAACCTAGGTTATTAAAATTAATTTTAGGTGCGAATCACTGGTAGCTAAAAATCTTTTCTTAAACCTAGATTAGTTTGCACAGTAAAAAGTCTCGGCCTACAGAGATTCATCTTTAAAGTTTCAGAACCACGTTTCTGCTGCAACTCTAGCTACGGAAAGCTAGAATCGGACAGACAATGTTGTCCTTGCTTCATTTTGCGTCGCTATCCTGTTGGACCTGTATGATGACAGCACGATGACATGTATTGATGTCAGCTGTAATTGAAAATGAAAATACGTGTCTTTCAGGTATGTTGAAGATGTACCAAGTTTGAGGGTAGCTCTGGAAAAAGCGAAAGTTCAAAGCGTCGTGGTAAGCCATTGCGGCAGCTGCACTAACTTAGTTTGAGTCTCGGCGGGTATTTCTCTTCGGCACTCACATCGGCATCACGTGCTCCTTCATAGAGAAAATTTGCCTAGCTGCAGCTTTGTGTAGACTAATGTCCTAAAATTGAGTTACAAGACCTCGAATTTGGGTTGATTCTTTGTGGGAAGTTCTTCTAGACGTGATCTTCGCATTCAACCGACAGGGCCAGACCCTGTCAGTCGACGGAGGCTGAGTAGACTCGCTCTCGTCATCAATTCAGCTCTAGTCAGACAGGTAATTCCTAGTCACTCCAGCATGCAACCCTAGAGAGGCGAGACGGGCAGGCTTGCTACTCGTAATAAGAAGCCTTTCAGGTCAACTAGGACGATTGCAGCAGTGCGACTACTGACCTTTGTAAATGGAGCCGTTCCATGTTGAATACTTTCAAGCATGTCTGCTACAGAAGGCATTGGCGTCGCCGTCAGATTCGAGGCACGTCTCTCCCGAATTTTTGTCTTAGATCTGGCTTGCTTCTAAAGTGGCACTGTTAAGGTTTGCGCGTTCGGCGTCAATTTTCATCTGGAATTTCTTCGTTTTATTTTGCATGGCGCCAACAGAGAACTAAATCAGTATGCATGTGCTTCACAATTAATTCACGGCAACATAATGAATTGCCAAGAATTAACTACGCGCACAGCGAACAATTTTAAGAATTGCTAACGAGTTGCAACTTCATTTGGGCAGTTTTAAAAGTGCATTGCGAGTGCCGAATTTCGGTGCACGGCGTCGGGCTTCTTAACTATGCTTAGACTTACATTTATTACGATAACAGTTATTTATGGTGTCAAAAGTGAACTACGAATCGAGCACCGACGGTAGAGAGATATGGGCTTTCAAAAGCATTCGAAGGTTACAGTCATCACAAAGTAAATAAAACAATCGAAATAGTAATAGGATTTGTGTGAGCACTTTTTATTAGCAGTACATTTATTTATTCGGAGCAGATTGGGGCGAAATGCTCTTGCCTTTGTGCTGCGCTCTTTTTGTGTTACAGTTTACCCCGTACCATCTGTGTGATTAACACAAGACTTTCAGGCTTGCTAGGCAGGGCCGCCTTTGAGCTTGCTATCTCTTTATTAACTATTAACTGTTAACTAATAACTTAATTAATCTATTAACTATTAGCTTGCTGTCTCTTTATTAACATCTTTAGTAGCACCCTCTGGATCTAAGTAGCTCTTTGCTAAACCCTTACATGCAGACGGCTCGCGTGAGGTCGACGTACGAAGATCAATCTATCTAATTAATCGCACAAAGTTCAAATGCTAACAGCCTGGAGCAGTTGGCAGACGCGTGGTTGAAAATTAAAGTTGGAAACGCGGCTGAACGCGGCCGAAAACCATCGGCTACTTCCCTTAACTTGTTATCTCCTAAAACTGGTTACAGCGTTAGCAATCCGTCGCAAGTTGGGCTTAAGCAAATCTATTGGCATTTGATTGTTAACCATTAGGGAACTTCTTTTAAGATAAATATATAAATATAATATATAATATATAATAAATATATAAAATAAATAAATATATAAATAAATATAATATAATAAATATATAAATATATAAATATATTCATATATAATATTCATATAGAATAAATATATAAATATATTCACATATATATATATATATATATATATAAGAAAGTTTATGTTTTTGAGAATATATAGCTCCCATCCACCTCATCACCGGATCATTTCTGTAGCTTCGCTTTTGAGAGGAAAGAGAAACTTCGTTTTTGTTCTCAAATGTACAATCACTTTATTGGTTCGAGCATGTAGCAAGCATTTGAGATATTATCCCTTCCAGAGACCAACGGACCCACCTGTAATAAAGACCGACTTTTATCTCGCCGCTGGTGGATGTGCACTGCTTGCTATCATCTTGGTTGCAACTATCGCTGGCTTGCTAATGACTCAGAGGAAGTAAGATTTTTATAATTTCTTTTACTGATACTTCATGCCACATTTTAACAGCATATGTCTTTTTTCAGAGGCAGGGCTTGCAGCATTTAATAGGCTCCTTCTGGCTTTGCCAGCTAGCAAATGCACCATAATTTAACATGTATCGGCCTCAAATTTATGAGGCCCCGTACCCAATTTTAGAAAAACATAATTTCATTTATTAACTGAATAAACTGAACAATATAAAGACTCAAAATAAACACTGGTGTCATCAGATAAGGGTGGTGATTATTAAGCCTATCAAACATCTTCTGGTAACAAGTTAATTTTGGATAGATGGGTTTAAAAGTTGGCATGTTATTTAGCACAATATCAAATAAAAAGAAATATTCACTCACGTATAAGTTTCGATTATCTTACAGAACATTTCGAAAAAAAAAGGTTAAAGGCTTGTGCATGTTAAAGTGTTTTAATAGGCCGAAGTGCATCTGCCGACATGCTCTCATACCTGCCTCATTTTTAAACTTTGTCGAAGGTCCTAGACCAACCCAATAGCGTGAGCTTCATTTTCTCGCACATCTCTTAGTTCAAGAAAAAATTTTTTCAAAGGTTCCGATTATCCTCTAGTTTCAAAACTCAAAGACTATATACTAAATGTATATTCAAATTCCACAGTATAGAGTATTGGGTTTGCAAGCTTTCACTCACTTTCCATTCTCGTTGCGATGCTTCTATGTGGACTGTGTCCATATACCGGCTATCCAATTCTGCGATTCCATGAAGCTTGATTTATTGCCTGAGTGGTGAACGTAGTGGACCCTACCAAACTAAGCTATATTAAGCATCGATACTCACTCAATGATATTTGTGAGCATTAGCAAAGTGTGCCATATTTGCATCACCCACTATAAACACCACCATTAAAGCCCTACCACAGTGCTAAGGAAATAACTATTACATATTCGGAGGCAGCAGTGTAGGCCCTTATGGTCATGAGCCACCTATCAGATGATCGCAGCTGACGCTCTCACAAGTTTATTTTGAGTCTTTCTAGCACTAGTAGTAACCTCATTGATCGTGCTAAGCCAGACTCCCCAAGCAGTACAACGCTGCTCCTAAAAAAATCTTCAAACTTACGTATAGTTTTAAACCTTGCATATATTTATTTGTACTCCTAACCAGGATTAATTGCATAAAATGAATTCAATAACTTCGGCGAGTTTGTTTCAATGCAAACATATTGGCATATTGTCTTTTTTCCTTCTTAATCTCATCTTTGACTAAATAGTTGTTAAAGCACTTGGCAAAGATTGTAAATAATGTGGTAACTTTCAAAATGGACACTTTTTTATAATAAACATTATATTTTAGCATACAAATTGCCGGTATTGCTGCGAAATCCAATGTTTCATACATTCGGCACTTAACGGCAATGTACTAAGAAAGATCAATTTAGTTTACATTAAAACCCGAACACCTACAGTCTAATCTGAACGGGTAATCTAATACCCTGGATTATTTGTCTTAACCCGGAAAATAGCTGCTAGTTCAGTTACAGTGGGTGAATAGATGAGTTTAGTTCCGCATCTCATCTAACCTATACTCTGATGCAAAATTCAGCACTATAGTATCATTCGAACTGCTATTTCGAGGCAGTTCTTACTCTAAAGGTTGTGCAGAAAGAATTTCAAGTTGTTTATAATATTCATGAGCGCATCATTCTACGTAAAAAATAGTTATACATTCACCTCAAGCCCGAGAAAACAATATCACACGCAGTGCTCATTTAATAGAGATGGATGTCCGTCGAGGTGCTCTATATTTTGGTGGACTGGATTCGGGCAATGCTTTTACAACTGAAAAAGTAGGGCTGGACTCTCGCACTGCTGCCCAACCCGTGCAGTGCCCAAGAAATTATCATTGTTCCGGTTTTACTTCACGTGGATGACTAATCGAATGCTACATTTCAGTGAAATTTCTTACTTCAGTAACTATATTGTCCTATGAGTTGGGGTCAAAGTGCTGTTAAATAACTAAGTAATAAGCCTCCATACACTCACGTTGATCTTACTAGCAGCATCCATAGGCTCTGCCTCGAAAACGTTCATCGTGACTTTTATGCTATTTATCTTATGGATTGCCGTTTTTACTAAAGGTTTGTGGCGTTTTTTCTTTTCATTGGTTTCAATTACTGCTGAAGTTATTGCCAATAGAATGAGTAGACTTGATGGTGCTTTGAAGAAGCGACTAAAAATATCCGCGTCTCCCGTGAGGTTCCTTAGCATTACTTCAAAGAAAGATCGATGGGCGTTCACATTGACAACCTCTCTTTCAATGGCAGCGTCCGTCAACTAACCACCGGTCCGGCCTCCAGACGGTAGACGTAACACTACGAATAAGCACTCGAGAGCTTGCTTACTGACTCAAAAATTTCGCCGCCTGGTTTTTCTTCCCGCAGCAGAGCGGCCCCGTATAAAGCATCTGAGCTTCTGAGCTACGACGCTTCATACCGACTGATTCCTTTCACTGAGCAAACAGATGGCCGTGATAACTGACGGGCCGCTTCGCGGGCCCTGCCTCTAAGGAAAACTAGTTGCATGCAGGTCTCATAACATACATTGCATCACTGCCAGTAGCCATTTTGTCAGCTCTTCTTGAAGTTGTGACCTGCTCTGTTTGAAGCCCTGTCTTCCTCTTCACTTTAACTGAAGAAGAATCTTGGTCTCTATTCACTGAGAGAGTTGGCTGGCGAGAGTCTTTAGCAGCGGCCCGTTTGAAAAATGACTTGTGTAGAGGAATTTGTTTGATTTTTAGGCTCAGGTGGAAGCTCAAAGCCGCATCTGCAGCTACGGAGAGTAAGTGGCAGCTTGGAGCTGATTGCTTGTACAAATGCGTCGCTTTGAAGGAGCAACCGTGTGGCTACTTTGTAATTCGATATATTCCAGCCATTGACTTTCTAAACTGGATCAGTCCAACTATCGTTTCTAATAAAAAAGAGTCTTGGATATCAGAGCACGTTCGCGGTCATTCGTATTTGGCGCTGCTACTGTGATTATCGGTCACAAGTCCTCGAAGGCATCTATTTTAGATCCGATGCCAAGCTTAATATGCCCAGAGTGTTTTGTAACACTATAATTCTAATTGTATCGAAACAATATAATTATAAGGAAAGTAAACAAATACTTGTCAAATCATCTGGGTGGCCACTTTTTCCACTGCCCTTAGTTAGCCAATGGGTCTTAGCTCAGGGAAAGGTGCTCGCTCTGCATGACCTAGTTCGTTGGTTCGAGTTCCGCAGTGGGTGATCTTTTACTGCCCAGTGCAAGGGGCGGTGTTGGCCGTCAGGGTCTTCGGCCGCTATATGAATGAGACCGGTGTATCAGCCAAACGTGTAATCTTGTGCAGCCTGTGTGCGGCTGTACTTTATTATGTACTAATTAGCTGTTACTATGCATCTGACACTTACTCTTGCTCTGACACTTGCTCAGGAAGTGAAGCCTATCAACGAAGTGAAGCTGAGGTACTACCGAATACTAACGCTTTCTCCAAAGGGTACGTACTTTGTGCAGCAATTACTGAAGCATCGCAATAATTTCTCTGTGCTCTTTTAACTGCTGTTTGATCTCCAATGCGTTAATCAGAAATCCCACAGCCAGTCTGCTTCTACAGTGTGCCTGTCCGGCGGTCGGCTCCACATGGCACACCGATATTGATCATTTCAATATTTCCATACATATTACGATTAGTTCTCGCATCACAATCATATACGGTACCAGTCAGCTAATTATCTACCGTCTAATCCATTTAGAAACCTTAGAAATGCTGCTTTAATTTCTATTGTGCATACGTCAAATGTCAATTCGCTTGAACTCGTCCCAGTTAAAATTAATAATAATAATAACGCACTTGATAAAGCGCCCTCAGAGAACTCAATCTCTCTCTCTCTCTCCCTCTCTCTCTCTAGGCGCTGAAAATGCTAGGCATCCTTAGCCACGCCTATCACCAAGGTTGTGGAGCTTCAAAAATCTGAGCAACATTCAATTGTTGAACTTAATGTCAGCATCTACAGCACCCAAGGTGTCGGTACGACTTTTTTAGCCGCTTCGCGTGCCTGTGCTCAACATTTGTACATCTGAAGGAGTGATGCCCATCCGAAGCAAAATCGATCCACACTCAGTCTCATGCAGTCCACCTTCAGCTGTCTGTTCTGCTTCTCAGACGGCTGCTTTTAGTTGCAGCACTGTTAAAGCAGCACGTATATTACTCATTCAGTTTGTTGAATGAACTTCACTACTGACCAAGGCTGCCTGAGAACTTACCCTCACTTGCATTTCCCAGCATAAATTAAGCACCAGGTTCTGTCCCAGGTGTCCTAATGCAGCAGATATAACTGTTGCAACGGAACATTCTATTACTGAGACAAACTATAAATATATTCAGACTGCCAGTCTTAATTAGGCACGAATTCTTAATTTGCAA
Organism: Cristatella mucedo; assembly: GCA_009760855.2. NCBI lineage: Eukaryota > Metazoa > Bryozoa > Phylactolaemata > Cristatellidae > Cristatella > Cristatella mucedo. Next base: position 6,752,339 of record WPIO01000004.1, on the reverse strand, counting down.
TTTCTAGCCAAGGAACAAAAGAGTTTACCAATTGGTCAATCGCTTCCACTCTTGATGACACTTTTTCATCGCAATTCGACGAATAATGGTCTCGGTACTTCTGCACTTAACTATACTACTTGAAGCTTTCCATTATAATGCTGGTCTTGTATAGCCTCGGTAGGCGAAAATCAAAGATAATAATGAGAATTACAATTATAAGGATAATACATTTGTGTAGTACCGTTAGAGAACGTGGTCTCTTTCTAGGCACTTTGCACATGCTGAAATGGAAGCACGATCACACGGTTACTGGTAACCTGCACTGTAGAAACATGGTGGAAATGGTTACTGCTAACGTGCACAGAATCACCATGCAAATATGGTTAGAGAAAGCATGCACAGTGCCAGTGCGCAGAAGCACACAGTAGACAATTCACGAGGACCCAGGAAAGGCTGTAAAGGACAGGTGAACAAAATAATGAATACTGCTGAAATAAGTCAGAATCAAAGCTGTCTTACTCTATTCATCACTTTGTGCCAAAAGGCGACGTTTGCATGAACTTCTGCATTGCATTATGGGTCGGCTACGGGCACCTACTGGGTACTCAGCGAAAGTTGTTCAGGACCCTCTTTTTCAAAGAGTGTTACACAACCGCTATAAATTTTATGGAGCTCGCCTCCAGTCAAGGTCCAAGTGAATGTATTTGATGACCGTGGTCGTAGGCTCTAGACCCGGGATAAATGCAAAGCACCTGAATAAAGATTTGGTCTCTCAGGGTTCCTATATAAATTGATTGCCCCTGCATATATATATATATATATATATATATATATATATATGTATATAGATATACATATATATATATATGTATATAGATATACATATATATATATATATGTATATAGATATATAGATATATTAATTAGTATCACTACCAATATTCAGCAAGCTCTGCTGATTACAAGACAGAGTATCTCTCTAATTAGTTTAAGACTTCTCGGACGTTGGATTGTTAGCTTTAAAGTGTACTGCAGATGTTTTTTGCATTCCTTATATATGTATATATATATATATATATATATATATGTGTGTGTATGTGTGTATATATATTTATTTATATATATATATATTTATGTGGAGTTATAATAAGAAGAAGAAGAAGAGCTTTTCAGTTTCGGCTGGGCGTATGTGTCTCTCCTTATACATTTATATTTTGCTGGGATTTACGTAAAATAACAATAATATTAATAATAATAATATTGCACTTGATAAAGCGCCCTCAGAGAACTCAATCTCTTCCTAGGCGCTTTACACTGGCTGCAAAGTGATACGCAATAGAATAGTAAGTAAAATCATGCTTGAAAAACAAACAAAATGAATAACATGGTTAGGGGTGACATGCACAGGGTCAGCATGCAAATGTGGTTAGTGGCAACATGCACAGTGTCAGCACCGATAAGCACGTGAAGGACGAATCACAGGGACCCACTAAATGCTGTCCTGAATAGGTTTGTTTTTAGGTTCTTTTTAAATGTGGTCAGGTCAGGGGATGTTCTGACGCAGGTGGGAGGGAGTTCCAGGCTTTGGGAGCATACGAACTAAATGCACGGTCTCCAAAGGATTTGAGGTTTGCACGAGGTATTTCTAGACTGTTGGATTCCGAAAAGCGGGTGGTACGATGCTTGGCCTGATGGGGGAGTATGTCGGAGAGATAGGCTGGAGCCATAAAATGAAGGGACCTAAAAGTGAGCGACAAAACCTTGAAGTCAATCCGTTGCTTGACTGGTAGCCAGTGCAGGTAGGCGAGAAGTGGAGTTATGTGGCAACGGCGACGCTCACGGCAGACAAGCCTCGGCTGCCGAGTTTTGCACCAGCTGCAATCGCCTGATCGCACATGCTGGTAGTCAAGTAAGCAGTGAGTTGCAGAAGTCGAGACGAGATATCACGAATGCATGAACCAACTAAGACTTGGTATCCTTATCTAAACAAGCCCGAAATTTAGCAATATTATGAAGCTAAAAATAGGCAGATTTGATTGTGGAGCTGATATGGTCGTCTAACGAGAGGTCGCTTTGGAATATGACACCTAGATTTTGAGCTGATTAGACAGGTTATATGCTGGCAGAGCCAATTTCGAGCGTCAGCCTTTCCAATTTCTGAATCACACTGGGTTTGTCCAAAACTAGTAAGTTAGTTTTGTCATCGTTTAGTTTTTGAAAATTTGCTGCCATCCATGTGCGGATGTCTTTAATGCATGCAGCAAGTGAGTTTAGAGAATTTGAGGTGCTCGAAGGCTGGGAGGGATCAAAGCAAAGGTACAACTGAGTGTCATCCGCACCCTGTATTGGTAAGTTTTGAATGAGGCCAGCTCGTTGCACCCTATTGCTTAGAGTCGAAGACAGTCCGCAGACGGTCTGTTTTCGCAGAAGTTTGCCAGCCTCACCGGGCCAGCAGTCCCGGAGATGAAATATTTTTTGTTACAGAAAATTGTATTTCTTTCCAGAAATCCACTATTCACACCAAATGGCCATCAGATAAAAGGTATTGGATTATCAATGGAAGACCAACACGTATACGAACCTTATTCGTACGTATGACTACCCTACTTCCACGAAAACGGGTCATGATTCATAAATTCTAAGATAATTTGCTTAGCTGTGTCCGCTATGCTTACGGCATATAACCACTGATTGTGCAGTAGGGATTGAAGTTGTAGCGTTATCCGCACGATTGACGTGGCCTCAAGCAAATGATTCTTACTTTGATATATCCTTATACTAGTAAGCTCGAGTCATTGTGAACAGAGTCTCAAAACAATTCGCAGTTTTTTAGATTTGTTGAAAAATATTAAGCAGAGAAAGATTGCTGAAAGCTTTGCCGTGTGGGATTAACTTATAACTACGTGTTTACAATGCACCACTAACCAGGCAGGTAGCACAGGTGAGTAGAAGCCATCAATATAAAAACTGGTAGCCGTCAGCAAAGCGTGAAAAGCGCCGCTGTAACACTGAACGTAGAACTTCGAAGGATCATTGTTTTCAGAATGCCATTATGCCTGAATATCTGTGAACCGTCACTGCTCTTCTTGAAAAGGATACTGACGGGACGGTTAACCCTGCTCATTGAAAAACTTTAGGGAATCGTGAAAGACGCTTTGGTCTGCGTAAAATAGATGCCTATTGCCGTTGTGGATCAAGACCGTTTCCGTTAGAAAACGTGCGTCTCGGCTGCTTAGCTGCTACCTGTCAGCTTCCTGTCGGTCAGCTTCCTGCACGGCTCATGAGTAGCTGTCGTGACGTAGCTGAAGTCGTGACGCTGCATCGAAGGCGATCGCTACGATCGGAGACAACCTTCTCCTGCTCCTCTGATACAGACACGCATCTTTGATGACTACAGGAAAAATGAGAGAACTGATTAGGATTAATCGATGTTGCAGCTCGAACAGCTGACAAAGTGAGGCTGAACGATGGCAGTCATGTAAAATAATCTGGTGCTCTGTCAGAGCCGGGAGAGGCCTGCTGCGAGAAATCCGCTGACAATGACTCGGGTGTCCTGCGACGGAAAATGTGCAGCTATTCAAGAGCTTAGTTGAAGCAGACTCTTGAAAAACACAGTCTGGTGCGGCATAACTTGCTTTTAGTTGCGGAGTGCCCCGTATTAGTGTGGTATTGTATAATGGGGGCTCCGGCGGCGGCTGTTTTGTGGAATCTCGCGGAGACGTGGAGCACTGACGTGAGCAGTACACGAGCATGCATCTTTATTTCCCTCTAAGCTTACACACAAGAGAGGTCAAGGAATCACTGCACCCATCAGATTGCATTCGCACATTGCAGCTATTGGCCGCAGGTGCACAGTACCAGAGTGTCAGGGCTCTGGGGCGATTACAGCACCAGCATGCATCCAGGGTACACAACATTCCTTCTATAGAATGGAGTGCACCTGTGATGGGTAACATCCTTACATCTAAGGCCGAATGCTGGGCCGAGTCAATCGCCCAACCACCTGCTGCAGGCGGGGCAAATGTTAGTGGCCGGCTACTGCTCTGCTAATTACAATTGAGGAAGCAGCAGCAGCAGACAACAGCGGCAGCAGAAGCAGCAGCAGCAGTCAGCAGCGGCAGCAGAAGCAGCAGCAGCAGTCAGCAGCGGCTAATGCCAACTGCATGCGTGGCTTCGTGCACGCTGTACCTCAATCTTTTCTTATTTTCATGCAAGACAATTAAATGCCTTTCAAAGATTCGAAATCGATTAAACTTGAAAGCTTCAGCTCAGCTGATTTTAAGAAGTTGTTTCACTCGCATATGGCCCTTAGAGTTATTTGCTAGGATTTCTGCTCATCGTTGGATATAGCATTCGCCGAATACCATTACCCTAACTAAGCCAGTATTGTAGGGAGAATAGAGGATTTGAGAGTTCAGAGAATGGTCACGTTCTCGACCTCCTCGGCGATGACCGCAAGCAAGCGCCAACAATAAACCACCAAGCCGTTGGGCAAGCTCTGATGACGGGACGGCAGGCTAATGGCGGCACAGCTCGCGAAGCGCGGCACAGCATGGCCGGCGCATCGAATCCTGCAAACGGAGGACCGACAGCGTATACTACAACGGAGATTTAGCTGTCCTTTGTAGCCAGCTCTCTAGACCGACATATTGTGTCGGAGCTTCAAATATTATCAATCTAATCACGCGGCCGCTGTCTTTGAATCTGAAATGTCATATTATGCGTGCCAGAATTTGCCTCCTTATAGAAAGAACGACAAAACAAGCATGGCACAAATCCTCCGATCGTTGGGATCGCGTCAAAGGACGACAATGCAAGGATTTAGCCGTCTGCACTCGTTCCAAACGTAAGAGGCCAGAGCAGAAAATGAAAATTCGCAGCAAAGTTGCACTTCAAAGCGCTAATAAATTAAGGAGTCTCTGACTATTGACTCACTCATTCTTACCCGAAGATTGATACCGTTCGCTTTCCTTTTGCGAATATTTATGAAGTGGCACCGCATCTTCAGGTAAGTGCGTTCTATAATTGTAATCCTAATTACAATTTTTGCATAGCTCCCTAAAGTAATTCAATCGCCCTTGAACTGCATGGCTAGACAAACATATTTTGAAGCAGACGAGAAGGCAATCGCGGCCGCTAGCTCTTAGTATCCTGGTTAGTATCACACGCATTGAAACATCGCCGAGCCGGTTTGGACCAGCGGTTAAGGTGCTTGCCCCGACTAAGGTCTGGCTGAGATCGTGGGTTTGAGCCCTATGGCATATGTGAACTGCCTGAATATAGATTAAGTTCTCATAGAGCGCTATATAAATGAATTATAAATGCTTAACAAAACACTCGGAGCGTACGGAAAACTTTGGGGGAAATCTCTCAGGGGCCTCATTAACATATTAATTAATATCGTATATTATAAAATTAAAATAAAAGCATGCGTCTCGTGCCCTTGGGCAATGCGTGCACGGTTTCTTGCACAATAAACAAAGAACAGCTCGCTTTATACCAAGCAAAGGCTGCGATGAGAAGGTGGCATTTTCTAACTTCTAGTTAACGTCTTTAGCTTAGAAGATGACGCGATGCCAGTCCATAGTGAGTTTCAGGCTTTGGGAGCAGACTGGAGGGAAAGTTGGGTCTCTAAGTTGGCAGTAGCTAGTTAGGGGTGCAACTTATCGACCGTCGGAGTCGGAAGAGAACGAGCTTGGGACGCTTCGGGATGCTTGACGTGAAACTGACTTGCGGAGCAAGTGAATGAATGGAACTTAAGTTGAGTGATAGAATCCCGAGGTCAACACGCCGCTTAATACGCAGACAGTACAGAATGCTGAGCTGTGGCGTAACATGGCATCTGAGAGGCTTACTCAAGTGAACCCTAGACGTTGAGTTTTGAATGAGCTGTAGCGCGTTGATGCCATGGAAAGGAAGATCTAAAAGTAACAAAGTTACACAACCCTAACCGGGAGGTCACGACAGCCGACTGCGATAAAGGCTGTGGAAATCGTAAGCCCTTCGTTTGACACGTTAGTGGGGCGAACGTGCAAAAATTAATAGTCTCTCATGATCTCATCTATCATCGCTATTGTGGCAATTTTATCTCAACCTAATATAAAAAACAATATTAATAATAAATTTACATTGCACCCTAAGAGAATTTAACCGATTACGATCGACTTGCTGTATGCTTTAAAAGAAGCATATCAATGCGGTTAGCCGTATCATGGACACCTTAATTACGTATAAGCTCAGAAAAAGTCAAAATACGAGGACAAAGCAAATGTTGCGAGGCACAGGCGCGTTTTGTGCGTTTCTTTCAATACCATCGAGTTGGGTTGATGTAATGACGTCAGTCTGGAGTCACTTCCGGGAATTGGTAACCTACAAACAACAAGTCTTGGATAGTTAGGCTCAATGGAGGGACAGCATGAAGAGGCGCAAAATTGAGCGACATAACCGGGAGGTAGATGCCCTGCTCGATAAGAAGCTAGCACTGTTTGGTGAGAAGTGGCGAAATGTGTAAACAGCGACGCTCCCGAGAGAAAGCCGAAGAAAACTCTCGAGCTGCGCACCATCTCTACACGCAGTATTGGCCTCACAGGCCGACTGTTGCTGTCTACAGAGGATCGTTTGAGCATACAATAAAGATAAGGAGTTAAAGTGGCTACTGCTGCTGTCCTTCCGTGACCGCAGCTGCGACCTATCCATCTAGTCGCGGACCAGAATTTATTAATAGCACAACGTTTAGATGGCGTCCTCAGAGAACTTAATCTCTTCCAAGTGGTTCTATATGTGCTGCACAGGAAGCATGATTGAATGCTTAGTGGCAGCATGCGCACAAGCAACAAGCCTAACGTGGTAAGAGGTAATATGCACAGTCAGCGTACAAATTTGGTTAGTTGAAGCATGCACACTGTCAGCATACGTAAACTCACAAAAGGCAACTCGTGCGGACCCACTAAATCCTGCGATATATATATATATATATTTGAATATTTATAATTGTATATCTGCATTTTAGCTTTTTTAAATTCTAGTTAGGGGATTTCGTGACGGCAGTCGGAAATAAGCTCCATGCCATGAGAGCATACGAACTAAAGGCACGGTCTCCAAATGGTTTGAGATACAAACAAGGTGTAGCTAAACGATTAGATTCCGAGAAGCGGGTGCTACAGTTCATAGCCTGATAAGAGAATACATCTGACAGGTAGGGCTGGGGCACGACAACGGAGAGACCTAGAAGTGAGCGACAGAACCTTGAAGTACATGTGCTGCTTGACTGGTAGCCAGTGTAGGTTGGCATGAAGTGGCGTGACACTGCAGCTGCGAAGCTCACGACAGACAAGCCTAGCTGCCGAGTTTTGCACCCTACTGTAAGTGCGTGATTGCACTCGGCCGATAGCCCTGAAAGCATTGAGTTGCGGAAGAAGAGACGGGATGTCATTATTGCACGGACCAATTTAGATGCATCCTCCCTTTCTAAGCAAACCCAAATGCTCGCAATATCTTGTAGTCGAAAGTAGGCAGACTTGGCTGTGGAGCTGATGAGTGCGTCTAGTGAAAGGTCACTTCGGAACAGGACACCTAGATTTCGTGCAGATTCAACTGGAAAAATTCTGGAACGTTCGTGCATGGGTTATTTTGTTCCAATTTATTAATCTTTCTTGGTTTACCAATAACTAGCAAGTTAGTTTTATCGTCGTTCAATTTAGGAAAGTCTGATGCCATCCATGTTCGCATGTCATCAATACATGAAGCAAGGGATTTTAGATTTGTGTATGCCCTAAAGTGCAGCCCAAACACGTGCACTTTGTTAAGGCTATCTTTCGCGGCATTAGCTAGGTGCCGATACATGGTGGAGCCGGGCGGCGCTACTAGAGTTTTACCAGTGCAAGCCCCCCTCCTCTGGTTCTCGGCCAGAAGACTGCGAATTGCGTACTGGCGTGGAGTTCAAATACATCCAGTCACTACTAGGCTCTGAAAGCGACAGCAAATTGCTTAAGCAATTGTTACAAGCCGAAGGCTTACACACCAGCGTCAAGGCAAGCTCCTTAGGCAACTTGTAGCAGTCCTACCGGTTTAAACTATACCTTAAATTAAACTAGACTAAACCGTACAGTCGGTCCTCATTCGCTAGCGATGGTCAGAAATTAATGGCCAACCCTCAAGCCCAACAATTAAAACCTATTATCAGGTCTCAATCCTTCTCTTTAGAGGTGTTTCTCTCGCTTGAGCTACTTATGCTGAACGCCAAAGCTAGTGAGTTTTCTTTTCTCTTGGTCCCAACTTTGGTTGACCATTCTTAGGTTCATCTTACCTCGTTAATTCGATTGAAACCGTCGGCTGATGGTAACCTTGCACACTCCTACCAGCCTAGCATCTCGGTTAATTCAGCCTGTTCGTCGGAGTACTTCCAAGCTCGTGCTTTCTGTCTGAGTTGTCACTTTGAGTTCGGACCTATTTTATGCCTTTAGTAGGTCTCGCTGTCGGATTAGCTCATTCACAGACAGGATATTGTGAATCAAAATGCGGCTGGGATCTGAGTCCTAACTGCTAACTGGTACGTGAAAACTCTTAGAGGCTTTAGTGGAAAGAATTATCGAATCTGAGATTGCTTTTAATTGACAAGATGGCATAAAGCACTACTCTTACTATTAACAGTAAAGTCAGCTGCTAAATGCGTATCGCTTACCTGGCTGCCAGCTTACTACCCCCTACATTAGGTACCTGATGGGGCAGATGATAACTGATGGTACTGATGGGGCAGTGCCAGGCGTGTAGCCAAGCCTAGGCCAGGCTAAGCCGGGTCTAGGCTTCCTGGCGCCTAGGCTGGCTCGGGCCCTTGATCGATTTGGCGAGCAGGCTACGTACCTGAGGCAGTGTATCATCTGAAAGTGCCAATGCACTATTTAAAATATTTCAATGCTTTGTTTTTCCTTGGGTACCGAGTGTTTTGCTCCAATACCATAAGGTAAAATAAATAGAAATGGCTATTTTCTCTCTACAACTTTCCTTCTGTGGTCACAAAATTTATCTTTGAAAGTTCTCTGGTTTTGCTATTAGGCATCACGTGGACGCTACCCTGGTTGGTGCTTCGCTGTAATGGGGGGGGCAATGCTCCTGGCCTCGCCGTTGCCCTTGATGCTTATTTGACAAATTCAAGGAGATTATCGGAACGTCCCAGAGGAGCAACGCAGGCGCTTTCACCAGTACATTCTGGACAATAGATCTTTACTAAGGCAAGTATAATAAAATAGTATTTGAAACTATGCTTGGGTGTTTTCCAAGAAAGAATTTTGTATAAATTCTGCAAATATAGAGCTAGTTTCTGAATTTTTTGAGCGGTCATTTTTGTATGATTCGAGAGAATTAATTGATTTTAATTTTCATTCACTCGTTGTTCTATCTGACTAAATTTCAACCGCAAGACATGACTTGGTCAGTTTTCTCCTATTAAGTGTGCCAATTTCTAGTTAATAAATGCCCTGTTCTCTGAAGCAAGGTATTTACTCAGTAATGCTTAATTTTTCCGTAGCAGAGGCGTGTGCAAGTGCAGAATCAGAGTTGCAACCAAGGGATAGTGATTAAATTATTGAACTGCAAGCGGGCACGGTGATTGCTAGGTGGCGCTTTTTTCGTCGACGTGTACTCTGTTGAACGACGAACTCACAGAGAACCTCAGCAGCTCGAGAGTGGACTCTTTTTTAAAATTCTGCTTTTTAATAATTCAGTTACATGCTCTAGCACGCTACAAAATGTATCCAGCTTTTTGCGAAGAAACATGCTCATAGCACAGGACTGTCAGCGACCGATTGCAATTGCTCGGACGTCCAAAGCACGATTGTCTGCGAGAGATAAGTTTTGAAGTTCGCCGCACGCATTGCTGACTGCAGCATGAAAGCAAAGCCCGTAGAAGCTATGATAATTTCTTCCTCTGAGAACGAAGAAGGCACTTTAACCGGCGACGCACTTAGGGGCAGACTTGGGCGTTTCGAAGCAGTCGGAGCAAACAGCTTCGGAGATGTCGCCGCTTTCCTTTTCTCCAACAGCCGCTAAGGAACGAAAGGGAGAGCAGGCATGTGTGGTTATGTACAACCGGCGGGCAGGTGATGGCGACGACGACGATGACGTCGGCGGTCCATCATTCGAGGCCAAAGCCCTCGGTGTTTTGGACGGCTAGGAGAAGCTTCTGTCGCAGGGCTTTCTTGCTCTTGTACGCCGGCAGCACGAGGTGATTGAAGCACGTGTGCGCCACGGGCAGCCTGCAGCGGAAGCCAGCGAGCGCCGCCCGACGAGGTGGAACTCAGCTCTCTATACGGCGAAAGCCGTAAGTCACGTGCCCTCAAGTTAAATGCACTAGCAGCCGGCGTCGCGCTGGGCCCGCTGCGAACTTACATGTTAGGGTCGTTGATTCTCGATATCTTGAATTTCATTTCTGCCATTCCTCCGACGGGCAACCGGTCGCTGCCGGTGACGAACAGCAAAAACCTGCGCTGCATGTCTATTGGAAGCCCAAGCAGGACGTCCCAAAAGTCGCTTAAAAGCAATCAGAAAAAAGCGACCACGTGCGAGGCCGCTCGAAACCGAAACCTTCCAGTCAAGGCGCACTTTTGTCCTTCACACGATTGCGATCACACACTCGCACACTAGTGAGCATTCGTGGGCTTTCGCTGGCGTGCGCATAGTTCGGCGTTTGTCCGGCAACGAGGACAAACGGGAGCCGGAAAGCCGGAAGCTGCCAGGTCACCTGGTCTACCGGAAGCCGCGCGTTTGCCCATTCTCCGACCCAACGTGTGAAAGAACATTAGACGTTAATCGGACGTTAAATGCAGCTGCACCACAGCCGAGCTGACGTTCGACATTCAATATCGATCACTGATACTCACTGCACTACTTGATCGCTCCCGCGGTAGCCATCGTATGTTGTCACCTTTCGCAGCTCTACCATGTCTAGATCGCTTGAGCCGCAAACTAACACCTCTACTTCGTCCGGTTGAAGAAGCTGTAAATTCAGCGTGTGCTTCTGGATGAGCAAGCAGCAGCTACGGTCAAGGCCACCGGCCACCTACTGCTCCAGGCGGAGCATTTGCTGGCGGCAGAGACATGCAAGCTGTTTCGCAAGGCTCCTAGTTTACCACACAGCGACATAACGAGGATGCTTTCGCCTATGATCCCGGACTGCCTCGTTCTACTTCGTTGGCCAATGGAATTGCTTCAATGCAGACGACGAGCACACACTCACCAGCATAGCATTAGAAGCGCAGACGCTGTGAAACCCCATGTAGAAGGCCCTGAATTGGACGTAGACGGCTCGGTTGATCACCCAGTCAACGTAAAGCTTGACAAACTCTGTAAGGGGAAAGTGAGTGGGAAATGCCACCGCCTCGCCGCTAGCCCGCTCGCCGAGCGAGGCGTTATTTGGCTGGCTTAATTCGCCTCGCCTCGACGAGTGCAAGGAGCTCTGCAGATCACCGATCTCGAAGTACTGTCACTCGACGCTCTGCGTCGGGGGGGGGGACGCGGCAGAACGGCAGCTGCGACAGATCGGGCGATTGAGTCCGAGACGAAGGCAGGCACCTAGTGAGCAGTGAATGTAGTGTCCCTGACCTCCACTGAGTGAAACAGAATGCACACAGGAGATGGCTGAGAGGAGGTCCAATTACAACCTCAAGTCGAACTAGAAAAATCCCCCAGCATTGGACTAATGGCGGACTGCTAGCCGGTAGCCGGGCGGTAAATATACGCTCGATGGTTGTTGCTTCTTCCAGTTGCTCGGAATGCTGCGACAACCGCGGCAGAAATCTAGATTGAACACACAGTGTCAGATGCGACACCCTACGATTTAAGGGTCGTTTTGACCGAAGTAGGACAAGGACTACACTCGCCTCTATGGCATGCATGGCATGGCATGCATTTCGAACCTGCCTGGTTGTTCGACGAAAATGCCCGCCACGTGCTTTATCACATGCCTCGTCATGAGCTCAGAGCTTAGCCGCGGTCACAACTGTTGGTCACTGGCCAGCAGATTGACGAGTTTGCCGACTCGACGGAGCGTGCGTTCGCGTGGGCTAGCGCTTTTTCACATTTCTTTGAATTCACTGAGTGCCCGCTGGTAAAAATAGCTCTAGTCTGAAGCTTGGCAGGCTACAAGTGGGGGTGGGGCCAAAATCGAACCACCTAAACTCTGGCCGAAAAGCAGCCCCACTGACGCTCGCTGTGAGTTCGTCGCCGCTCGTCCAACTCAATCGAGTGCCGTCTTAGCCCCAGCTGCCCCCCTATTCCAGCCCCCCCCCCGGGTCAGCCCGGGCCGCCTCGTAAGGTGCACCGTACGGAATATGTGAATTTAGCTGGGCTTGCTGACGGGATGCAGCGAGACCAGCAATAGCACCTGCCACGGTGACATACTTACCTTCCCGATTAGCCCTCGTTACGGCGACGCTCTCACCACCCTTCTTTAGGGCTTCGCTGTACGTTGTACCGAGCTGCTCTACTGAAGCCTGGAGAAAAGAAAGCAATAAACGATGAGAACGCGCCGGGAACAGTAGACTTGACGAGAGAGCGGCAGCTATCAGCAAATGACAATCCATGGTGCAGGAGATTCAGAAGAGCTACGCATTTTCGAGCACTGTACCGATGCAGGTCCGACAGAGCTACACGTGCGAGCCTGAAGTTATGATGGCTTACCTGAAAGGTCATGCACATGTCGCCTTCCACGTCACCTTCGTAGTCCAGGAGCTCTTTGAGACTGCTCGCTACTTCCTGCAGCGATGGCAGCAGTGCGTCAATTTGTCGCAGCAGACAGATGATAAGTGCTTAGCAAGTTCGAGTCCGCATCGAGTTGCCCAGGCGGAACCGACCGACATACTGAGCCGCGCCCCTACCGAGCCGCCAGCTCAAACAATTCAGTCTGGAGAGTGGCCAACAGGCGACAGCAAGATAGTAATTATGGCTTAACGAGTTCATGATTGAATTCCCTATCAATCTACTTGTCGCCCTATCCATCAAAATATATATATATATGTATATATATATATATATATATATATAACTGCCTCTTTATTTATTTATCTATGTAGCTATCTAATACCTAAATATCAATATATATATATATATATATATATATATATATCCATATATAGATTTATCTGACTATCTCCTTCTTCCTCTCCCTCTCTCTCTCTCTCTCTCTCTCAAAACCTCTCACTCGCAATCGCTCTCTTTTCATCTCTCTTTCTTTCTCTCTCTCTTCCTCTGATAATCCCGCTGCTCATGGCAATGCTCCATGGCATGGCTGCTCCTAAACTGTTTGGGCCGATTGGGGATACAGCATTCGCTCCCATGCCGACCATTTCCAGTTTGAGTTGGAGAAACTTGCTCATACTTAATCGATTTTTTAGAGCATCTACAGATAAAAGTAAGCAGTTCAGCTGGCCAGGTGAAGTTTATGTGAATCTGTTTGAATCCATTAATCCGTCAACTCGAGTGGCTAATTCAGTTCAAAAAGCTCCCTGCCATTGAATGTCAAAAGTAGGCCAAGTGTGTCCGCCTACGTAGCCTTGAGAGATTTATCGAGCTAGTGGCAAAAAGCTTAAGTCAGGCCAAGTCCAGCTCGCTGGCCGCACGAATATATCGCCTCGGCAACTCGCAGCGTGCATAGGATGGGCAGGCAGTGCTGCTATTGCAGTGCCAGTTCTGCAGACGTTCGTAGATCTATCTTGTCGCCTGCTTCCAACAATAGCTTGCTCTACTTTTTTTCAGGCCTTCATCTGAATTGATCAAATTGCCGCCCACATTTGTGCGGGGCAGGAAAGGATGGCCACAGCTAGCGTGCCACACTGCTTAACCAATCGCAGCTACAAAATGGCATCATGTTAGGAGCTAGAGTGACTTACACCTCAAACAATGTACCAGCTTGCTAGGAAAACAAGCGATTGAACGAGGCAGATGGTAACAGAAAACAAATTATTATGCCGCCTTCAACTCTTAGTGGGCTAGTTGCGGTTTTTTATTGAAAATACTGAGCAAATATACACTCACAATTCTTAACGTGTTCGGATAGGGCCATCCTAGTGGTGCAGCTGAACGGGCATTAATTCGGAGCAGTTAGACAACCGATGTGCGTCTCTTCAGCACATGCGAAGCACCTAGACAGACGGAGATCTGCGTCTCTTAGGGCGCTATTAAAACTGTCGTTCTAATATTAAGATATTATTGTGAATCGAGCTGAGCTGTAACTCTTGGAAGCCCGGCTATCTAAGTTGGTAGAGCATGAGACTCTTAGTCACAGGGTCGTGAGTTCAAGCTCCTCTACAACGGGAATTCTGTTGAACTGCGATAGCCCAGTAGGAAAGGTGCTCACTCTTCATGACCCAGGTCGAGTGTTTGAATCTTGCAGTGGACGATCTTGTATCGCCTACTGCAAGCTGTGCTGATAGCCCTTAAGGCTCTTCTGCCGTTCATTATATATAACTAATATATCCATATACATTTAGTAGAATAATTATATAACTATTCGTCACCAGAATGTATATAATTCGCTTGTATAGGACCCAAAGATAACTTGATCTCTATAATCAGGCGCTTTACAAATGCCACGAGGGTCGAGCCTACGACCTCGGTTAGACCTTGGTCGGGCCGAGCTCCTTAACCAGCGGGGCATGACCAATTATTGAGCACCAACCGTTACTACTCTGTCCATGAGTCACTTCGAGGCAAGAATTTTGCCACGAATGGGCTGATCGGCTTTCTTTCAGCCTCTCACTCGCTCTTGCTTACTTTCTTGCACACTTTCTCCCCTCCTCGTTCCTTTCTTACCGGCTTACCCGCTTCTCTTCATCTCATCTAAATAGTACGCGATATATTTCCTCTCGGCTCCATTGCTGGCTTTTTGTGCACTTTGTCTACGACTTTATTCCGTCTCTTTTTTCTCCGCTATGCCTCTCTCACACTCACTCACTCACCTCACCTCACCTCTCTCACACTGACTCACTCACTCACTCACTCACTCACTCACTCACTCACTCACTCACCTCACCTCACCTCACCTCACTCACTCTCCTTACCTCTACACGTCATTTTAGTGAGTCACCACAATTGTGCAGCCTGCTCTCAATCACCAGTAGTTTCGTAACGCACACATTGCCGAAGCACACATCGGGCACACAGAACGAAGCAGCCGCTGCAGCTTTCTCTCATCATTAAATGGCGGGATCTCCATCGAGCAACTCGATAGACCCGGCGGCCGCTGCGTGGCTCAAGGATTCGCGAGAGTGAGCGCTGCACACGCCGCCGCGCGGAGGCACTTCGCTCGGCGGCCGCCGCACCAAGCTGCCAACTCACCGGCATAATGCACGCCAGGTCGTCCAAAGTCGCCGTTCCGTCAACTCCCATGATGGCTTTCGGATTGCCGAACGGCGCCACGGCAGGGCTAAGCAGTTTCCGGTAGACGCAAGCGGGGAATCCGACGTCCAAATTGATGCTGTTGTACACGGCCAGACCCATTAGCTAGCGGCGCGATGTCAAGGCGCCACAACGACGATGCACGCGGGCCGCTCAGTGCGGCAGGCAGCGCGTCACCAGCTCGTCGCCGCGGCGGAGGGCGAGCGAGCGCTCAAGCCGGTCCTAGACTGTGGAACTCGCTTCCACAGTTCTTACGCAACGACATCTACTCTCCAACTGCCGACTGTGGCATATCTTTTTCAGCGGTCCTGAGCTGCTACTTCAATGCTACTCACTACCTCAACTGCTCTCCTCACTCTGCTATACTTCCCACTTTCTCTTTGTTGCGTGAGACGAAGTCTGCTGGCTACCGAATGCGCACCGAAAGCCGCTTAGGCTGTGAGTGGGCTATACAGAACTCTCCTGCGTAACGCCCACGTAGTCTTTATGACTTTGTGGAGTTACTGACGGAGATACATTACATACATTACATTACATACAAGCGGCGGCGGCGTTTTTTTTCTGTCAGCCATTCTTTTAGACCGATTTGTGCTAATTGCTGATGGGTAAAGACAAGCGCCCGTAGCACCGATCGAGCTAAAGCCAAAGCTAAGCGGACGATGTCCTCGCTGGCGTTACATGGCGTCAGAAGCTGCTAGCTACTTATCGCCCGTCGCTAGGCGGAGAGGCGGCGTACCAGGACTGGCGAAGGCCGCCATATTGGGCAGCTTACCGAGGGCAGCAGGCGTTGGAGTCTGCCGCACGCGCACGCAGCGAAATCCCTGCCTTTCTTACGAGAAACGGCGAGCGCTCTGACCGATAGCGCCAGCCCTATTCGGCGACGTCGGGTAGCTAGCAAGTGAGCGCTCGCCTTCAAGGCAGCGTCTTTCACCTATTTCTCACTGTCCATAGCTATGCCGAACTTTTCTTCCGCTTGTTAGCCGGAAGTAATTATCCAGCAGGTGCACAAGGCATCGCTTATAATCATAATCTTAATTTGCATAGCACCACTAGAGAACATAATCTCTATCCGGGTGCTGCACATTTGCTGCCGGGTCCGTGTCGGCGACCTCAAAGTCCACGTCAAAGACGAGCGCCCGCAGCTCCTGGGTCAAACCAGGGCATGCACGTATAAGCAGACGGTCTGTTTAAGTACAGCAGTGACGTGACGCAGAGCCCCCATGCGTGCGCAGCTGCTTTAGGCGAAGAGCGAGTGCGTGCGGCGAGGCGGAAGAACGATGGCAAGGATACGGCTCCAGCCAGGTTGAACTCGTTCAGCTTCCTGTCGTCCTTATTGAACGAGAACCAGTAGCTGCCTGCTTTCTGGTTGTATGCGAAGAGACCTGAGCAGCGAAGAAGAAAAGAATCCTCTGAGCGCGAATGCTACAGCAGGGTCATTCAATCAACAACACCAAGCGGCTCAAGAAAAATCTTTAAAAAGTCGAGCTTAATCGAGCTTTGTCTTGTCACTCTCCAGTGAGCTTTTCTGGCAGTGTCGGTTCGTTCAGAAAACGCAGCGTGAAGGTACTCGTACTATGTAATGGCGCTCTACAAATGTATTGTTATTATACTATGTGTTAAACTATTAACACATTATCATTCTTGCATACTAAGTTACGATTACATCATATTATATCACTGCTGTCATTTCATTACTAGCTGTTAGTAGCGGCGATAGCGACGATAGCTTCTACTGCCGCTCCTAGCTACTATTAGCCACTACTAGCTACGATAGCGACGATAGCTGCACTTTCAACTAGCTGCGATAGCTACACCACCAGCTCGACTCTCTTGCGCCAAGGGTATTCGAGCAAAATCAATCGAATGATAGGGAAATCTCGAAGCTAGCATAAGTCGTGCTGATTAGCGCTTATTAAAAGTAAATTTAACTTAGAAACTGCATCACCACTTGGGGACCTACCACTATCAAGCAGTCAAAGCTTTGTGTGGCAAAGTGTTTCTCGTTCGTCAACTCTACATTCGCTGCATTTTCCTTTTTTCTAGACCACGCCGACCAGTTGCTGTGCGAAATTCTTCCGCTGTTTTGCTAGCGGCACTCTCCGATTCGCTGTTTGTACCCTGGCATACACTGCAGCACCGTCTCATACACTTTCCTCCGCCTCCGCCTCCCCCAGTCATTTACTGGCAGCACCTTGCCACACGCTGTCGGCACCATGTCGTTCGCTGTCGGCACCATATCACGTGCGCTCGGCATCCTTACGTGTACTTTTCGTAGAGCCCTGCTTCATTTTTGCTTCTTCATTGCCCCTGCGCGCGTCTCAGACTCGGTCAGTGAGCTGAGCCCTAGGCAGCAACCCGTCTCTAGTGACGAATCGCTTCGCCTTCCAAAGTCCCGAGAGTGGGAGCGCCGCGCGGACACGAATGTCGAGCTATGCGAAATCATTGTACGTAGGCGCGCGCACGCGCGGTCGACTACTAATGATTGGAAATTCTGCAAGAAGCTGCTGCTGCTGCTGCTGCTGCCAAAGCGCGAACGTCGGTGTGAGGTAGTCTCATCGGAAATCTCGGTGGCTTTGAAGCGCCTGCAGAGACTGCTGCAAGACAACGCTTGAAAAGTAGCGATAATCCTGGCCTGAGCTTCAAGTGGCCTCGTCGGAAGAAGGTGAAGGACATGCCTAACCAGTCCCCCCCCCACTAGTCCGAACGCTGGCGATGCACGCACGCCATTCCGGACCTCAGCGTAATAATAATAATAGTAATAATAATTCACTTGATAAAGCGCCCTCGGAGAATTCAATCTCTCTCTAGGCGCTTCGCATTTGCCGCACAGTGAAGCAAAGCGTAGCGCGCTTGGGTCTAGCGGGTTCTGCTCTGCAACTGCCACCTAGCGGCGCAGGTGACGGCTCCGCCAGTAGCGAAGACCAATATCCGCAAGTAACCAAGCTGAGCGTTTGCAGCGGTACTCAACGATAAAAGAGCTGGACAGAGAACGGCGCAGCCGAGGCTCGCGAGCTGCCACTCTGACCCGCTTCCGCTTTCGGTGGAGCACGAGCGAGCCCTTCTTGGGCGCTCGCTCGCTCCGGTCGTCGCGTACTAACCGATCGATTCACTCTCGCCTCGATCGGTGCGCTCGCTACCAGCGGCGGAAATTGCGGAAAACGCCAGGCGCCGTAGCTACTGTGGCGTCCGCCGTCTGCCACGGCCGCCGCCGCAGCCTTCGAGCCGTGTGACCACCACCGCCTCGGCGCCGCCGCTGGCGAGGCGGCTATCGGCTCCGCTGCGGCCACCGCGACGGACGCGCGCCGGTCCGCTCGAGCTGTGGTCCGCTTAGGGCGCGGCGGCGCTGCGAGGGGCGCGCGCTCGCGCGGGACCATTCGTAGTCGGGCGATCGCGAGCGCCTCAAAAGCTTACCAAACTTTGGCGAGAAGATCTGCTTGACAAGCAGCATGAACCACTCTTTCGTGAGGCCGCCCATGTCGAGGCCCGGCTCGCCGTCGAAAGTGATCTTGAGCTTCTTCTTCAGCTCGCCTTTCTTCTGCGAGATCTGCGCGCGATAGCGCAAGCGAACGGATGTAGCTGGGCGGCCAGCGGCGGCGGCGTCGACCGGTCGGCCGCCTCGCGGCGCAGCCGCGAGACCGAGCGTCGAGCGGCGGCGCCCTGAGCTCGCGACCCGCGCGCGGGCGGCGAGCGAGACGAGTCTTTGACTTCCGCTTCCGCCGACCGCTACTTCACTATGCAGCGCGGGTACGGGGGTGCCGCTTTGTGCGCCATGCGGCGCGCACGCACTCATTCTTGCGCCGCTTCGCTTTAATCGGAATGAGGCCGATGGACAGCTGGGTGAGCGAGGCTTGGACGATCGAGGAAAACGAGTGGGCTTCTGCAAGTGGACGCGTCAACATAAGCGGCGTCCACGCGGTCCCTCGCGCTTCTGCCCTGCTTCAGTCTTGCTTCAATCTTTGATGGGTGCTTCAGCAAGACTCGGGGGCGGGTGGTCAGAGACTGAACGAAGGGAGACTGAGCGAAGACGGAGGAGCTGAGCACTGTTTTACTTCCTGGCCAAAGCAGAGGCAAGACTAAACTACCTGCCGGCAGATAATTGCCGCCGCCGTCAAGGGCACGCCTTCTTAGTCTCTTTGAAATGCATGACAGACGATATTACAGCGAAACCGCCAAAATGCTTTCTGCGAAAGAGCTCGTGTATAGGACACCACGAGCTGTTCCTTTTGGACACGTGTCATAAGACGACGGGCGATAAAGACGGTGGCTGCAAGGCAACAACTCAAGACAAGACAAGAGGTGCAGCTCGGAGCGCGCCATTTCTAACCTGTATCGCAGGACCAACATTCATCTGACCCCGTGCTACTGGAGTCGGAGCCCGTTGGAAGCAAAGGTCGAAGTTATAAGTAAGTAAGCAAGCTAGTACAAAGAAAAGACCGAAAGCGAACCGGCATATCGTATCAGGACAGAGGCGGGACCTAAGCAAGACCGACCAGACCAACACGGCCTTAGAATCGCCGGAATCGAAGAAGCGGCAAAGGTCGAGGTCGAGGCACGGACTACTGCAGATTGGCGTGCGGTGAGGAGACATTTCCGACTCGCTGCCAAAATGCGTGCATGAATCTATTGCTGTCAGCAGAGTGAAAGGCCAGAACGAGGCGTAAGCAGGTCGCTCGCCGTTATCGGCTTGTCAATTGGCAGCCGGCTTTGACAGTCGCAGTCAGCGGACGACATTATATGCTGACGTGCACGATGCAGAATTGTGATGCCGCTGAGCACCGTATCGCGACCTGGGGAAGCTCTTCGTAAAATCGCATCGCAACAAAAGAAGCAAGCGACAATGGCGCCTGTGCGCTGACGCCCTAACTTGCACAGTCACCACTACGACGGGGCCGATTAGTCGCTCGAAAACGACCGCCGCGTGGCCCTAGGGACCCTCACCGCAATAGTTACGAATGCTTGCGGTAGTGGCTAAGGCAGCTGGCGGCGGCGTCTGCCGTGGCTGGTGGCGGTGACGGCAGCTTCACGCTTTCGTCAGCACTCGAAAAGATCGGCGAAGCGCTTACCCCTTTGAGCGAGTCCATGACCAACTTGTTCCTTCTCACGGTGATCTCGAGGAACAGACTTCCCATGTCGGGCATTTGGTTTTGCTGCACTTTCTCGACGAGCGATTTCTGCAAAAGACGCGACGTAGCTCTCGCACTGTGCTTGACGTTCCTAACTGCCTGAGCAGTGGATTGTAACCTCCAGCGCCTGCTCGATCTCGGATTCTCTAGTCAAACGAAACGGGTGCGGCCTTACCCTAAGAGCGACACTGGTGGCCGGTTGGCGCGACATGTGCCGCTGCCAGCTAGACGAGTGTCGGCGGCAAAGACACCGCCGCGACGACAGGTCGGCGTAAACGGGCCTCGAGCTGCTGAGCAGCCGGTGGCGCGAGAAAGCGGCAAGCTAGCGCGCGCGCACTGCGTACGCGAGCCTGAACGATCATCTGGTGTTCCGAGTCCTTTTGCATGATGAAGCGCTTCGCAGGCATCGTCAGAAGGAACGGGTAGTGGCAGAACGTGAAGCCGTTGCCGTCCATGTGCGCGTCCGCCGCGCTGAAGCCCAGCTGCCAGCTGCAGTAGTCGGCGAACAGGTCGAGCTCGTTCAGCGTCGGATTGTAGAACTCTTTCCGCGGCACGATCCGAGGTCTGGCGGTTTCGTTCGCCGCGTCTGCAGCAGCGTAGCGCCCGCGCGCGCCGCTGCTAGCGACATCCAGTCGCTCAGCGGAGCCGCGGCCACGTAGCGTCTTCTGACGGCGCCGCGCCGCGTCGGGCCGCGCCGCGTCGGGCCGCGCCGCGTCGGGCCGCGCCGCGTCGGGCCGCGCCGCTCACTCAGCAGAGCCATCACTTTGGCGCAGCACGGTATCCACCACAGGCACTTGGACATGGGCGGCAGCTCGTCCGGTCGGCTCGGCTTCAGGCGGCACGTCAAGAAGGAGTTTACGCGAGTGATGACCCCGCGAAACTGACCGCTTCCCATCCTGCGAATAGGTCGACGGGCGCGCCGCGTTCAGTGCTCGCTGGCATCAGGGCCCAGCGTCGTAGCAGAGCCGTCTGGCCCAGCTCACGCTTAGGCGCTCGCATTAGGCAGCTCGCTAAGTTGGAGATAGCCGGGGTCGAGCGTTCGCTAGTCCGGACTCTATAACTATTTATATAATATTATATCATAATGAATATACTATAATCTACTATATACATATATATATATATATGTGTGTGTGTGTGTGTGTGTGTGTGTGTGTGTGTGTGTGTGTGTGTGTGTGTGTGTGTGTGTGTGTGTGTGTGTGTGTGTGTGTGTGTGTGTGTGTGGATATGTATGTGTATATATTTTAATCGCTGCACCGGTGAAGCCGTTCGCTCTACTTTGACGCCACCTTCGCTTTGAGGCTTCCCGACGTGCTCTTTGAGCCGCATCCTGTAAACGGGCTAGCTTGCCAACTTGCGTCAGCGACCCAGTCAACATTGGCTGGCGTAAGCGCTGCTCTCCCGAGCTAAGTGACGAGCGGCGGAGAGCAGGCAGCGAGACCGTCGTGCCGAGCAGACCCGGAGAGGCGAGCCGGACGCGTCTTAACTAGGCGTAGTTCGACGGCCTGATCACCCAACTGGACGACCTCGTCGCAGCCACGCGCGACCGGCCATGCCTAGTTGGACAGTTGCGAGTGGGCGCGCTTGCGGCGTCATCACGCGGGAGAATAAGCTTCATAGTCTACCACAGCAATCGCCCGCGCCGTCCGGGTTGCCTTGCCCGGTTAGCGGTCAGACTTGGCGCTGAGCTGTGCGTTCGCGCGAGGGACCCTCCGTGGATCCGGAGACGACGAGTGAGTCGGCCGCTCACTCACTTGCTGAACCACGTAACTATGGTCTTGACGTCTGGTGGCGACAGCCTGGCAATCCGACGCATGAGGTGAGCAAAAATTATGTACGACTTCGAGTACTGAAACAGAGGGTTCTACAAGAAGGAAAAAAATGGAGGTGAATGATGAAGGTGAGCACTAAAACAGAGGGCTGCACGAGAAGGGAAAGACGAAAGATGAAGGTTTCAGAACGAAAGTCGAGACTCGTGAGCTTTTCTCAGCAAGCCAGCACACTGGCCACGCCCCGCCCTCCCCACTGGCTCCATCGGCATGCCGCTGGTCGCGTTGTTTGACAAAATTGGCTAGTCTCACCTGCGCCAGGATGACGTAAGCTCGCAGCACCTCCGTCGACTTCGTGCTGCAAGCGAGCCAGCAGCACTTCTAGTTGTGGACGCGGGACGCGCGCCCAATTTCAGACACAGTGCCGACGAGCGTGCTTGAGCGAAAAGCATACACAATTTAACGTGTACTTCAGTGTCGGCGACAAGGGTGCCGCCTAAATAACGACACCTGCCACAAGCAGCAGGGCAGCGACCGGAACCGCGCCCCCTCACTCCAATGGGCTTCCCGACCCCGAAATGTCACCGTACACGAAATAAAGTCTCAATTCCACGCGATGAGCAATTCGCCAAATTCGTGTCGAATAAACGCCCGGGATTTTGCGTGACAGCGTTTCATTAGCTGCCGGTCTAGCCGCCTCGTCTACGTGACAATCTTGCGGGTCTTTCCCCCTCCATTAAAAATGTTTCTTGTCTTGCTCCCTAGATGAAAATCCCTAGCTCCAGAACTGAGCGCTTGCTGCCGCCCAAGGGGAGAGCCTTCGTGTGCCGATCCGTCAAAGGTGCACGCTGACGTCAACTGAAATGCCGTAGTGAGGCTCGCGCACGAGGCAGCTACATCGCTTACGACAGAACGCCGCCTATGCTCTTTGCTGAGCCACGAGGTCCAACTTGGTAGCCTTGCGATGGTCGAGAAAGTAATATCCGTCTTCAAACTCGGTCAAAGCTTTCCGAAGCAGTACCATTTGGGCGAAGCACTCGTTTATATGACATCGACTAGCAGTATTACTGATGGTGACTTTGTTCCGAGATTTAGCGGTCACAGTACTGCTACAAAATAGACTGGTGGCCGACCTAATGGAGCTCAGTACCCACGCTGCGGGAGGCTATACTATAAGAGAAGATTCCCGCTGGAAGCCAGGTGACCAGCACCTTCAGAAAGGGAGTTTGCCATTGCAATTATCATTGTTGACAATTATGGGAACAAGAATGAAAACAAGGTGTGTGTACAAGATATGTTTTTTGGGAAAGTGTGTCGTTTTAGGAAAGAATGTCTGCCGTTGACGGTGTGTCGACGGATTCCAGAGGCAGACGCTCGGCTTCTACATTGTAGGCGAGGGTGACTTTGCGGCTACAAAGCGAAAAAATATCCCAAACAGGAAATGGCCCTAAACTCTTCCGTGCAACTTCGAGCAGGCGAATGTCAGCCCCGGTTATTGCGGTCGGGGCGTATTTGACGCAATCAAGGATGTCGATCGTTCTTCCATCGCACGACGGATGGATGGCCTGAAGAAGAGGAGCCAGCTGCTACTCGCTGACAGTCGGACCACGTGGCTCTACTGATCTAGCGACGCTGCTGCCCAAAGGCCAGAAGATGGAGCCAAGTCAAATTGCCAAATGCGGCACCCAGTCGACGCAGGAAAGTCAATAGGAGTAATCACAGCTTTACTCGCATGCCACTGCCGCCAACTCAACCGGCGCCCCTCGATACAGGTACCTCGAACTGCACGTTCGCTGCGACTGCAGCGTCCCCTGGCGCATAAAAGACGCTCGGGCCGACTCAAGAGCGAATGCTGTCGCGACGTCGGCCAAATGTGATAGCTCATGTCTGCGTCTTTCATCCTGTCAAAGTCTCGCCTGGGGAAGCAGCCAGTGAGCGAAGGCGGCGCTGGGCTGCAGCTCGGCTTACTTTTTCTCGTCCAGCAGGCAGTCGATGGTGGCCTTCATGGCAGCTTTGTGCACCTCTTCCGGCTGCAAGGCAAAGACGGGCTGCCGAAATGACGTGGCAGGAGCCCGACCTGCGGGCCGGCAGGTGGAGCTTCCCCCCCCCCGGCGTGAACGTATCCGAGGCATCGGCGGCTCCAGCGGCGGCGGACGGGCACCGTGTTCGGCTATCCTGCACCTCACAGCCTCGTTTCGGCTGAGGTTTTCAATGTGTCCGCTTTGCTTGGCTATGCGAAAAAGCGAGCAAGCAAGCTGGCTTACCGCTTTCAGCAGGATCTCGTACGAGGTCGTCATTAGATCCATGTTGATGCTTGGATCATCCCCAGATGCGCCAGAGTTGGGCTCCTGCCAAAATACCGATCGTCTTGGGGGCTCGCTCAGCGTGGGGGTCAGGGTCAAGGTCGGATCTCGCCTAGGTTTCGTTCCGGGGTCATGGTCGGATCTCGCTTCGGGCTCGCGATGAATTCAGGGTCAGGTCAACGTCCGGGCTCACTGGCTACCGGCCCTGGCCTGGCCTCAGTGCTTCGGTGCTGCGGGTGCAGCTTTGGGCGGTTAAAGAGAGAGAGAGAGAGATCGCTGCTTTTGCTTCGGCTCAGACAGCAATCAGGAGACCTTCATGCTAGCATCGCCGCCACCATCGTGCAGGCATGCGAACGTTCTAGAACATGCTTCTTGCGAAAACTGACGACCAGAAGTTGAGCCGGAAGGTTCCAGTTTGTCTCGGTTATTTCAGTTCTGGTCGCACTGCCAACCAGGCCTGTGCCGATTAGCCTCAACCGAATGCTCTAGAGGCTTCGTTTGAAGCGCCTGTTCAGGCGTCGCAGGACTGAGCGTCCTTCGGAGAAGCCTGCTCGCGCACCGATCGCCTTCCGGAACCTTCTCTGCTACTCTCTGCAGCCTTCGGTGCCTAGTCTCTGCCATCGGCACGAATGCCGTAGTATCTCTGGCTCATACTGCTGAGAGCCCAGGACGAGCAGAGTTAAATCTCGACGTCGGCGGCGAGTGGGGGTAGGCTACTAGATTTGAATGCGTTTCTTTGGACTCCTCGTTGACCCCGAGTTCATCGGGACAGAGAGTCGGCAGCCATGCCAGCTAGATCTAAGCAACTTGCTTGTGTGTCTAATGCCAGTCGAGCCAGTGGTTTAATAGCCAGGGATGCGATTGCCGAATAGGCTTCCCGGGGTTTTGGGTGAGACTGGGTGGGGCAAATTGAGTCCACTCAAATGAAGGCGACCACTGTAGCGGCTATAATTTCAATCTCTCTGACTACTGACTATAGAGGCAGAACTTTCGTCAGCAAGTCCGAGGAAAAAATATGAGGATGTCTAGGTAATCGGTGAAACTAAAGTTAGTTTCCCGTTTTATTTCGATAATGCTAACAGTAGAAGCACTGATTTCTCAACAAAAACTCTTCGGACGTTAAGAAGTTTCTCGCAAGCTCAACACAGACTAGTTATCAATAGAGAGAACATGACTTGGGATACATTGATTTAGTTAACCTAAGTATAAATACCAGCCGCCACGCTCCAATTAAGAACTGCATGGTATGTGCGGCAACGTAACACCAAGAACCGTGACGCCAGAGCGCATACGATTTCGTTAAACAAGGGGTTGTGAAAAAATTGCAGCTCCAGATAGATTAGTGATGCAGAGTAGTGATTCTATGCAATTTATGTCTTGACTTCCCGTGCTGACGGCAGTATAACATACCCATATTAAGCCCGCTGCCTAGGATAGACCATATCTGAATTCCTCGTCTATTGTTGAGTGGTTCTCCAAAGTACCAGTCTCAAAAATCAGGTCATCGTCAAGTGAAGATGGCAGGTGATGAATAGAAAGAATCAAAAATCTCTCCCACGTGCAAGAGCTCTCACACTTTACAACTATGCACGTCATTAATCCGTGGTTTCCCATATTCTAGACTGCGATGCTATCAACCATGACCTTGGTGATGCTTTGCCTCTGTGCTTTAAGGATTGCACGTGAGCAAGCCACGGCTTACTAAAGTAGAGAATTAATTGAAGCTAGAGGCTAGCTAACTCGGCACTTGCTAGATGAGTGGCAGCCGATAAATACGGAATCAAGATGACCAATTTTTGAATACTTCCATTGAGAGTCTGTGTGTGCAACCCCAGCAATATGTGGGGCAAGAATACGTAGGAGTCAAGCTCAAGAACAGGCTGTTGATTTTCTTTCTTCTTTCTCTCACACCCCTTCTCTCTCTCTCTCTCTCTCTCTCTCTCTCTCTCTCTCTCTCTCTCTCTCTCCATCTCTCTCTCTCTCTCTCTCTCTCTCTCTCTCTCTCTCTCTCTCTCTCTCTCTCTCTCTCTCTCTCTCTCTCTCTTATGGGATTGTGGGACCGCTCAGGCCTGCCTGCCTCGGTCCTCCCGCATCCAAGGGCGGTCGCCAGTCTGCAGCACGCGACGACGCCCGGCTTCAATCCGGCATTCAATCCCAGAGATCAGCCAACGCCCTGGTTCAGCTCGGGGATTCGGTGCTAGCTTTCAATGGCCAAGGTCGTTGGCTCGATCCCCGAAGCACGTGTACAGCGACCGAGTTGGGATTAAATCCTCTGAGGGTGCTATGCCAACGTGTTCAATTTACACATGTCATTGCAAACCCGAGGAAAGCACGGTGAACGCACCGATGACAAAGCTCAAGATACGCCGGCAAATAGGAGGAGGCATGGAGGAGGCTGAGATCGCGAGCGTTGAATGGCGATCCGCGAATGCCGACAAAGATAGCGGGAGCGAGAGGAAATAGAGAGAGAAGGAGATAGAGAGGGGAGAGAGGAAGAGAGAGAGAGAGAGAGAGAGAGAGAGAGAGAGAGGAGAGAGGAGATGAGCAAAGGTCACTATTTTAAAGCAAGGCCGTCGATTCGAGCCTACCTTGAAAGCAGCATTTACAGAAGCCGTCGACTGAAACAAGCCGACGTAGTAGGCCGTTAGGCTACTCCAATCGGCACCGCCTCCGTCCTTGACGTCCTTGTACATGTTCCTACGAACAGCAGCAGCGGATGCAGCCGGCGCTTGCACTGCTGCCCGCCCTCTCGCTGGGAGCGCCCCGCCCCGTCGCCTTGCCAACCCATTCACCCCTGACGGCCACCCAGATGTATCGATAGATGGAGCGCTGCAGTGCGCGAATTAAGCAGTGGCATCCGAGCCACCGCGGGCCACAAAGTTTGCTCCCGAATGCGTAGCGAAGACGTCAAACCTCCTAATGACGCGCTTGGCTCTCCCAAACTGGAAGGAAACGATTGGCTGGCGCAGCGGCCCTCCAGCAAGGCTACATAGATCCTGCAAGCCGACTAGGTCTCTGTGCGGTCCCCGGGCCGAGCCAGAGCTCTGTTTGCTTAGCGAATATCCGGGCAACCTCTGCCTTGGGGGGGGGGGCAGAATCGCAAACGGAAGCACCGCCGCGGCAACCTCTGCCTTGCCGATCTGCAGAGTCTGAGCGCAGGCAGGATCGAGGCAGGTGCGGGTCGGCGACGCTGTCCCGGTCGTGCCGTCCTCGATTACAATGGCGGAGAGTGCTTCCATCACTCGACAGCTGAATTTGTATGCACCCAGTCCCTGTCGGTTCTACCAATCTCTTTGAGCTGACGAATCGTGACTGTTCTTCAAAGCCCATACTGCCACTGCCATCCGGTGACGATTTTCAGAGTTTTGCTATGGCCTCGTGCCGGCGCAGCCTTCGCTAACCCTTCCTCAAACCAAGCGGTTGAAGAACGACGCGGAAGACGTGTTTAGTGTGAATCCCGCCAACGCTCTGTGAAATACTTCGCGAGATAGATCGCAAAGAGTTCCGACAGTATCGTCGTCCTTCGTAATAAAGGGGGATTAAGGCGAATCGTTACCCGTCAAGCTATCCGCCTTCCGCCAACTGAAGCCGCCGACTTCACGTTCCGCTTGCCGCCGCCGCTCCGCCGTCATCGGTGTAGCAGGCAGCGATACCGCAGAGCGCAGAAGCGCATAGCCCGCTTCCCTCGCCGGAAGCGTCCACCGGAAGTTGCGAATAAATCTCCGCCGCCTCCCCTCTCCTCACCTCGCTCGCTCTTACCTCAAGTCTGTCGTGCTTAGCGCTCTCAGCTCGGCTACTGGTAGCCGCAGACTGCTGGCGACGCCACCGGTGGCCGCAGCCGGCGTTGCCGCGCGCCTGGCCTTGTCGTCGGTCGGCGCGGCTGGCGTCGCGGCGCCCGGTCTGGGCGAGGTGATCGGCGGCAGGTCGCTGGAGCCGGAGCGCGGCGGCGGCGACGGCTCGGTCGGCTTGGCTTTTTTGGGCCCAAGATTTTGAAAGAAATTTGATATGGACTGCAGCTTGCCGCCGGGCTTCGCCGATGCCGCCGTAACCTGCAGACGCCAAAGACGCGCTCTCGTCAGCTCAAGGCTCGGCGCTGCACCTCCACGACTGCTTGCGCGAGAAACCCGGAAGCCGCGCTAGTCCGATGAGCTAAAGGCGCCTAGCGGCGGCCGCCTGATGACACAGCGAGCGCGGGCGTGTTCGCTGACGCGTCGGCGTGATTTGCCGGCTGCTTCAGCTAACGTGCCGCGGCCACGAGTCGGAGATGCGGCACCGGTGCAGGGCACGCGTCAACGCGCCGCCCTTTGCAGTTTTCGCCTTCTTTGCTACCGCGGTCGCCGACACTTGCGGTAGCATCACGACTGCGACAGACGAGGTGCGGCGGCGGCGAAACACAGTGCGACGTATTGACAGGCAGAAAAAGCGGAGCGATGCTACGATAGATATGTCCTGGATATGATATGCTACGATAGATTTGCCCTAGATAGCGCGCAACTGCACGGCGCTAGCGCGAAACTGCATAAAAAAGCTTCGTCTGGGTGACGCGACGCAACAGACCGTTCGGCGCACGAGAGCGACGCGTCCGGCGGCCGGCAGACGTATGACTGACCAACCCACGTGCGTGAGCGCAGCAGTGCGTGCGTTCGCACATCAGCCGGCAGCGACTCCAGCCCAGAGCGCCACGCGACTGAAGCGTTTGCCGGAGCGCGATCAGAGACTGAGCAGTTTCGCGCGACGGCCACCGCCACCAGTGTCGGAGGCGTCTATAAAGCCTACGAGTGTGAGCCTCCGCGCCTCCGCTCCGCCTCCTGTCGCGCCTGCGCCAACGCCGTCGCGGCGGCGTTCGCTAGACGGCGGCAGCAGCGCCGGCGGCAGAGCGCGACGGTCGCCGCGCGCGACGACGGGCAGCGCGTGCGGCGGCTTGACAAGTCACTCGACCGCCCGCGTGGGCGGAGGGGTGGGGCCTCGGCGACAGGCCGGCGGCGCGACCGCAAGCTTCCCCGGCGGCTCGGGCGATTTTGTCGACCGCGCCCGGCCACCTCGCCGCTGCCCCGTCGGAGGCCGACGATGTGAGCGCTTACCCGAGAGCGGCACATTCGCCGCGAGGAGATCTGCCTGACCCGCGGTCCGAGCGATCCGAGCTGACGTCGAGCGAGCGGCGAAGCGTTGGCTGCGGCTCGCTCTCTGAGCCGCCAGCGCAGCCGCGTCTCGCCCGCCGCGTCTCGCCCGCCGCGTCTCGTCCTCTTGTGGGACAGGCAAATATTCTCCAGCAGAGCAGCAGAGGCCTACCGACCCGACCCGACCGACGCGACGTACAGAGAGACGTGCAGCCGGAGGAAAGAAAAAGCAACTTTTTTACTCTGCTAAAACTGCTCAACAACGTTCTGCCAAGCGACCTTATAGCCGGCTTGCTTACAACTGAATTCCGACACCCAGACTGACTCGCAGACCGACTGACGGACAGGCATACAGGCTGCTCTCAAACTACGCACTCCCTTACTCATTACGCACATCCCGGACGCCGGAACCCCACGCTAATGGCTAACGCGCTCGTACGAGCAGCGATCGCCGCTCGCACGGACGGCGGCGCTCAGGACGAGATCGGCCTACCATTCGGCCCTCATTCGGCGGCAGAGGGATGAGAGGCCGGTTGGTCGGTCGGTCGCTGGACAGAACGGACGGCCAGCCGGCCATCCTGCTTTGCCGCTCTGAAGTCGGCTGCCGGTCAGTTCAACGTGGCAGAACGACGGCAGAGCTCGATCCTTCTTGGACGTTGGCGCGAGCCCCGTCGGTGCCGGTAGCGTCCGGAAATGCCACTTCACTTTCGGGCAGGCACTTCTTTAGCTCGGCACGCCCCCGGTCGCGTCGTGCATCGTCGGGCGCCGCCGGCAGCGACGACCCCCTTCCTCGCGGGCCGCACGCCGCTTCCAGGTGGCCAGGTAGTTCGCAGGGAGCTTCGGGTCGCACGCCGGATGGACGCAGCCGGTGGTTCAGCCTCACTTCCGCTGCCGCCGCCCACCGCCCGCCGAGCTGCTTCGGAGGGCGGTGGGCGGCTCGCCCTAGTCGCGCTGGCTGTGGCTTCATCGGGAAATCGGACAGAGCGCGTCGGTTTCCGCTCGCGTGCTCTTGAAACGAAGGCCGGTCGCTTCTAAAGAGCCGACGGACGCTCTTCGCCGCGACAGTCGCCGCCGTCCGCAACGGCGGTGCTGGCCAGCCAGCCAGCGCCACTCTCGGCGGCCTGCGCGCAGGGCCACCGCGGGGCGAACCAAGACCGTTGAACGTCGGCCGCGGCCATCTCGATGTGGCCAACCCAAGGTGTCGCGCACTTAGAGCTCTTGCTGGCGGTGACTGGCGAAAGATTGCTATATTTGTGACGACGACATAAAAAAAAGCTATCACATCTTAGGCGGAGCGCTGGACTCATTCGCGGTACATCGCAGAGGCCGTTTATTATATAATATTATATAATATTATATTAGCGGATTTACCAGCCTAATTTGTATAGCAACAGAGGAGCCTCACCGGCTTTAACTGCCGCTTGCCGTTCGCACTAGAGGATTGCCCAATGCAGGATACGATCCCACGACCTCGGCGACGAAGCGCGACCAATTTACCTCCGGATGAGAAGAGGTAGCGTGTTAACTGATTAGTAGCTCGCGGCAGCGGCTGGGTGAGGGCAAGCGCTTCGCTGCAATCGCCGTAGGAAGTCTGCCGCGCCCGGCGAAGCGAGCAACATAAATGAGTGACTTCCACACAGACAACAAAAGGCTGCTGTAGCGCTAGCTTAATTAATTAGGGCCCGCTGGGAGGATCGTCTCTAGCCTGCGGAGCCTACTTGCGATTCAAGCAGTAACACCATTAGCAGCCATTGGCGGATTATTATCATGACATAATCAGCTCTAGGGTAGTTTGTGGGAAGCTGCGGGAGATACCATTGGCGACGCCAGATGCTACCGGTAAGCCCCGAAGACTTTGCGGGTGCTACGAAGGAGAGTTTTGTATAGCCCACCCACAGCCTAAGCGGCCTTCGCTATATTTCGGTAGCCAACAGACCTTATCTTACGCAACAAAGAGAAAGTGGAAAGCATAGCAGAGTCAGGAGAGCAGTTGAGGTAGCGAGTGGCGTGGAAGTAGCAGCTCCGAACCACCGAAAAGGATGAGCCATAGCCAGCAGCAGGAGAGTAGTTGTCGTTGCGTAAGAATTGTGGAAGCGAGTTCCACAGTCTAGGACCTGCAGAGCTTAAGCTTCTGTCACCAACTGTCTTTAAGCGGAGGAATGGGACAGCTAATTTATTGTCCAAACAGGACCTGAGGGCGCGAACATGCTGAAACTGATGTAGCAGTTCAGCTAGGTACGAAGGAGCCAAGCCGTGGCGGGCCTTGTGGGTCAGCATAAGAACTTTGCTCTGTATCCTTTGCTCAACCGGCAACCATCCTAGCTCTTTCAGCAAAGGTGACACGTGCTCAAACCGCTGGGACTTGAAGACCAGCCTTGCAGCCATATTCATGGTCCGCTGTAGTGGCATAATAGCTTTCTTTTCGGTAGCCCTGCCAAAAGAGAATTACAAAACTCAAGCCAAGATAGAATTGAGGAGCTACTTAAAGTTTTTGCAAGCCACCATGTAAGACATCTCCTTATGTTAGATAGGGAGCGAACGTGATGGCACGCTGTAGAAGCAGTCTTCTGAATAAAACTTTCAAAATTTAGGCAGCTGCCGAAAACGACACCTAACTTTTGAGCACGCGGTGATGGCCCCCTCTTTCCCACTATTTCCCTCTTTCCTCACCTCCCCACCCCTGCCCTTTCTCCAAGCGCTTCCCTTTCTCCACCCCTCTTCGTCATCTCTCCTGTTAGAACGAGGAAAGAGAGACGCGGTAAACTGGCAGTTGAATACCAGGAGGCGTGCAGCAGAAGTAGCGGCGGCCGGCAATTCAATGCCGAGGATGGACATTTGCTGCTTCGCGCATCTTGAGCCGATGCAGTAACTCATCAGTCCCATTCTGGACTCCATCCGGAGCAAGGACAGATCACTCCAAGCGTGGAGTCTCAGTGGCGAAGGGCGAGCCAATTATTGCTTTTCTTTGCACCGTCGCATCGCACGGCGCCAGAACGAAAACGCCAACATTAGAAGGCATCGGTGGAACTAACTTCTCGCATGGGAAATACTGCCGAGAACGATGGCCGTCTGCGGAAAATGGCCCTCTATTATTCGCTGTAGCTAGGCCGCACTACAAGGAATCGATAGATACTGTTACTGGGCTTTGTGGGCGAGGCCGTCTCCACCACATTTGCCAGCAACGTGAACAATGGACTAATCCATATTATCTCCGTCTGACGCAGTCGAGCATCGCCGATCGATGCGTGGACAGCCTACGACCGCCTCGAGCTTAGCTCGGTATCCTTGCCGTCGCCGACCGGGGGTGGTCAACCTGTGCTGCCGGCTCTCTCACGGTCTGGCTTCCTGATCAGGGTAGTCAAACAACGTAGGCGCGGACTCTATTTGACTTTCGGGCAGCGAAGCAACACCGACGATCACGAGAACGAGGCTAGTGAAAAACAGCTCAGAGAGAACTTCAAAGCGAGTAAGCACAGGAAACCTGCAAATAAATAAATATGCCCACAGCAAAAAAAAGAGATACAGAGGTGCAAAACGAGACAGCAAGAGGGAGAGCGAGCGGGAATCGAGAAAAACCTAGATAGAGATACTCTCCCCCTCTGAGTCTTTGGCTAAGGGTGACGTGCTCGTTCTTCATAATCTGCGTCGTGGGAGCGACTGCTGGAGCAAGACATTCGGCATTGGCGGCTGCAAGCGGGATTGATAGCCTCTGAGGTGATTTGGCAGCTATTTATTTGAGGCTGCTCTAATAAGCTAATCTTTGTTTGATTTTACTGAGAGAAATAGAGAACGGTGGATAGGAAGGGCGTCCGATGAACAGACGGAACTAAGAGGCAAAGAGAGACAGAGACAGACAGAGAGACAGAGACAGAGAGAGACACAGAGAGAGACACAGAGAGAGACAGATAAACAGAGACAGACAGAGACAGAGACAGAGACACAGAGACAAAGAGAGAGATCAGAGAGAGAGAGAGAGAGAGAGAGAGAGAGAGAGAGAGAGAGAGAGAGAGAGAGAGAGAGAGAGAGAGAGAGAGAGAGAGAGAGAGAGAGAGAGAGAGAGAGAGAAAGAGACAGAAAGAGACAGATGGCGACAGCGAGAGACGGAGAGCAGCAGAGAGAGACTGAGCCCTCAAAAACATGCCGCCACCGTATATTAATGAAAACTTGAGATCCCGATTTAAATTAAATACACCGAGAAACGTAATCTTGAGCGTAGTCGCCATCAGCAAGTACTAAATAGTTTTTGGCCGCGTTCGCGTGAGCAGCAGCCATAGGGGCCGTATGCTACTTACAGAGCTACTTGGTTCTTTGGCTGTCTGGGCTTCATTCTGCTTCCGGATATGCTCGATTCGTTCTCTGATGTCATCGGTATCTTTGTATGCGTTATTGTGCGACAATTTAACTTGCTGGGCTGCTTGCTTATCGTAAAACTGGCCGCAACCAGGGCTGCAATGCATTGATAAAGAATGTCAACACTAAACGCCATCATTGTATTAGCAGAAACGTGTAGCGATAGAGTTAGAAAAACTAGAGAGACAAAAACAGGCAAACTAAGTGAGGGGCCCTTAGACACAGTGAGGAAGAAGAGAGAGAGTGAGTTGTAGAGAGAGAGAGAGCGAGCGAGAAAGAGAGTGGGACAAGTAGGAGGTGTAGCAGAAGAGATGTAAGAGATAGGATTCTAAAGTTTATTAAAAAGTGACTCCAAGACGGAAAATAATCCGTAAAAGTAAGGCTGAGTGAGAGATAGAGTGAAAGAAGAGAGCTTTTAAAATAATAGCGAGAGAAAGCAAGTGAGAGGGTTCGATAGATGTGAGATCGAGAGCGAAGAAAATTGTTAAAGACAGAGAGAGCGAGAAGGAAAGAGAGTCAGTGGGTGCGCTCATGCTCGCTCTATTTGAATGTACAAGTTTTCATGCTGCGTGTGTGTCCGTGTATGCGTTTATGTGTGTGTGAGAGAGTGTGTGCATGCGCGCGTATGCGTGCGTGCTTGTGTGTGTGTGTGTGTGTGTGTGTGTGTGTGTGTGTGTGTGTGCGTGTGTGTGTGTGTGTGTGTGTGTGCGTCTGTGCACACATGCATGTGTATTCACGAATGTGTTCATACTCTGAGTAAATAGAAAACCAAAGATTAAACGACCTAAGCGAAGAGCGACCGATCTGTCACCTGAACTTTGCAAAAGCAAGTCTGCGTGCGCAACATTTGATTTTTCTGGGAACAACCGAAACACCAAATAGTCATGTAAGCTTTTAAGTAAATCACAGTTCACATCGTGTCAGACAAAAGGTAGACAGAGATAGAGACCAGTGGATCGTGAAAGGGTGGGAAGGCGGCTTGGTGAGTAGCGATGGCACACTGGGTAAGGCAGTTGCTCTTCCCAACTTTGCTCCCGAGTTCGTGAGTTCGAATCCTGTTGTGGTCGATCCTTTATTGCCGCAGCAAGTGGCGGTGATAGCCCTTAGTGCTCTTCTGCCTCTACACAAAAAGCAGCTGTTAAATCAGCTAGCATTTTTCAAGTGTAAAAGAGAGGTCGGCTGAGTGAGGGAGAAGGAGGATGCATGGATATGGACGGAAAAAAAGGCAAAAGGAAAGTGGAAGTAAAAAGAGAAGACATGATGACGTGTGAGCAAAACGTGTGTTCACATTAGCAATTTGAAAGGTCGTCTGGATGATTGATAGCTGGACAGTAAAAACGCCTGCTTAGGCATGAATACGCATGAAGAGAGAGAGAGAGAGAGAGAGAGAGAGAGAGAGAGAGAGAGAGAGAGAGAGAGAGAGAGAGAGAGACCGTACCCAAGCTATGTAAAATAAAATATAAATCATTGTTTTTGCCCTAAGGGAAATGAATCTCTATCCGGGCACCTCACGTATCCCAAAGGGCTTGAGCCTACCTGTGCTGAAAAGGTGACCACTTTGACCTCGGTCGTTAAAGGCGAACGGAAGTAGCGAGAGTGAAAGAAGAGAGCAGAGAGAAAGAGGAAGAGAGGGAAGAGGAGATTCTACAGAGATGGAGGTGGAGACAGACAGAGAGAGAAAAAGAAAGCGGCTGAGGTGGAGAGAGAAAAAAGAGGGAGAAATAGAGAGGGGGAGAAAGTGAGACAGGGAGAGAGAGAGAGAGAGAGAGAGAGAGAGAGAGAGAGAGAGAGAGAGAGAGAGAGAGAGAGACGGAGACACAGAGAGAGAGAGAGAGAGAGAGGGACGGAGAGAGAGAGAGAATGTTAGAGACAGACATAGGCACCGATGGGTAGAGAGGAAGAGAGAGAAAGAGAGTGCTAAAGATAGAGCTAGCAATATAAATGAAATAGAAATGGAGATGGATAGATGGATATATGGATAGATGGATATATGGATAGATGGATATATGGATAGATGGATAGATTAGATGGATAGATGGATAGATGGATAGATGGATAGATGGATAGATGGATAGATGGATAGATGGATAGATGGATAGATGGATAGATGGATAGATGGAGAGATGGATAGATGGATAGATGGATAGATGGATAGATGGATAGATGGATAGATGGATAGATGGATAGATGGATAGATGGATAGATGGATAGATGGATAGATGGATAGATGGATAGATGGATAGATGGATAGATGGAGAGATGGATAGATGGAGAGATGGATGGATGGATAGATGGATGGATGGATAGATGGATGGATGGATAGATGGATAGATGGATAGATGGATATATGAATAGATGGATAGATGGATAGATGGATAGATGGATAGATGGATAGACGGATACATGGATACATGGATACATGGATACATGGATACATGGATACATGGATACATGGATACATGGATACATGGATAGAGAGAAAGAGAGCATTTTATAATTAGAGATCGAGAGAGGCTAAAGAAAAAGAGAGAGTGGATAGACGAGGGCATAGAAAGGGGGCAGAGAAAGAGACAGAAAGATGGTGATAGAAAGGGCTGACTGCGAGAGGGGAGGGCAGGGCGTAAAATGACCAATATTCGGAAGTGAATGTACACACACAGAAAGCACGCCCATTACATCTCCGAAAAACTGTATATATATATATATATATATATATATATATATATGTGTGTGTGTGTGTGTGTGTGTGTGTGTGTGTGTGTGTATATATACGTAGCAGCAACCAGTTCAGCTGACGGGTCAAATGAGCTATAAAGCCAGCTACTAACGGACCGGAAGCTGCAGTCAGGTACATCTGGCTCGCCGGAGGTACAAGTGGAGCAGCATAGCGCGGACTAGGCCTCGCGCCAGCCTGGCGGACCGGCTGAGTTTCACGACTGCATATGGCGGACGCAGCACTGATATTCGGTCGCTTTGCTGACGTCGGCGTTTCAGAAATTAAAGCAAGGACGCGTCCGTGCTTTCTCGCGGCTGTACACCGACGACCGGCTTCAGCGGCGATTCGACGGGCCAGCTGCTCGCACGCAGCACGCAGCCAAAGCCGCGGTCCGAGCGAAGCGGAAAGCAGCGGAAAGCAGAAGCTGCGGCGCCGCCGTTCGTGCGGCAGCTCCGCGCGCTGCCCCGCCCCCTCCCTCATCCCAGCGGGCGGCCGCGAGCACGCGGCAGCCGCGCTCCAGAGGCCTGGGCGGCCAGCCCGTTCAGCCCGGCCGAGCCGCGTTGGCCGCTGCAGGGTCGCAGCGCCTCCAGCAGGGGGCTTACCACATGGTGCGGCGTGTGCCGGCCTGCTGCACGACCGACAGGCCGCAGCCGGCGCACGTGCGCGTGGTGGCGGCGGCCACCTGCAGGGGCTGCCTGTTGACCTGCTCGGCCGCCATGCCGCCCGCTCGGCTGCTGCCAGCCAGCTCGCTCTACCCGCTCGTCGACGAGCGAGAGGCGGTCATGGCGAGCGTCTCAGGGCAGACTGCTGCTGCTGCTGCTCCGCACCAGGTAGCATGCCTCGCTGCTGACGAGCTCAGACTGACGGACGGACGAACCGCGGGCGGCGGCGGCGGTGCGCGACCTCTGCCTCGCAGCGATCGCTCTCGCCGAATCGAAATCCGCTTCCGCCGCGGCGACTTTCGATCCGACGCCGCAGCCGCCGGCTGAGGCGGCGGCGGCGTGCGCAGCCCTTATCGACGCCTGGGCCGCCGCCGGATATAGACCGCTCGGACGTCTACCGGACGTCGGTTGATGTCGCTCGACCGCCGCTGCGAGGAGCGCCGGCGCCCACGGCAGAATCTGTTCTGCGACGGCGGCGGCGGCGGCGGCGGCCCAGCATGCCGCCGCCGCCTCGCTTTCGTGCTGGGGCCGGCGGGCAATCCTCGCCGTGGCGCATCGAATGTGTGAGAGAGAAAGAGAGAGAGAGCGGACGCGAAACGAGGCACCGGCGCCCATCGCGTGGCCACTGGGGGACGGCTACACTCCAGTCTGCAAAGGAGCGGCTCTCGCTGATGGCCATGATATGCTCGCAGCCCTTCGTATCCAGTCGGTTTTCTTTGCTTGGGCACCTGGAGCGACACAAGGGTGCGTATCTAGCCTGACAGATCCATCGGGACGCGGTGGCTAAGTCGAAGCGAGCGATGCGGTTAATCCGAAAGCGAAACCTGCTTGAGGAAGAGAATAATAAAAATGATGCTATTATTAATA
The DNA here is from genome assembly GCA_009760855.2 of Cristatella mucedo. NCBI lineage: Eukaryota > Metazoa > Bryozoa > Phylactolaemata > Cristatellidae > Cristatella > Cristatella mucedo. The sequence goes on along the minus strand of WPIO01000004.1, from coordinate 6,714,063 downwards.
TTATTATTATTACTGATATTATTAATACGCTCGTATAGCACCCTCGGAGAACTAGATCTCTTTCTAGGCACTTTGCCGTTGCTGCAACCCTGGAGCGGGAAGTGTGCAGACGACGTGAAGACGACTCGAACTAGCCGAGCATGCCGGCTCATACGCTACGTAAGCCAGGACGCTGAGCTGGTAGGCGAGAGCACGAAGGCCACCAGCTGGGCGTTCCGAGTGAATTGAAGAGACGGATGAACCTTGGGATAGCCACCAAGAAGATTTGGTTCTGTGAAAAGAACAACCTCGCCTGCGTTCGCGAGTTCAGACGGGAGAGAAAATAAAAGTAAAAGACCTGTTTAGGTCAAGGTTAGGAGTGCAGCCTCAGCTGCTCAAGCGAGAGAGACGTCGCTTCAAGAGAACGAGAGACCGAACCTACGGCAACGAAAAGCTGCATTTAACTCACGCTGCTCAGCTGTGCAACCGTGGCTTCTCGATTAGCAGTTCGTATCGTGCAGTGCTCTAGCGATCCGCCTTCAGGGTCGGAACTATCGCTAGCTAGCATACGGGGCCTCCTTCATGCCAGGATTTTTGGATTCGCTTCGTATAAGCCGGTTGGACCACGTATGACACTGAATAATGCGCTCGTCCCTGCACGCAAGCCGCAGCTAGCCAGCCTCAATATGCTATCGCTTTGGCACTCATTTATGGCTATGCGTATTTTAACTGCACGCCATTCCCGTATTTCGCTGTCTCCCGGTAACAGAACTGAGGGATCGAGGCTTTCGCGGCTGCAAGTCGAATCGGATCCCCATCGGAGCCATCGCCCGGCCCTGTCAACTGTCACGTCGCAAAGACTTCGGAGGACGGTATAGAAACGGTCGAGGTCTGTGGGCTGCCCGGGTCAGGACTCAGTGGAGGGCATGCTGCAGCTATGGCAGAAAGGCAACAGCCGCAGCCATTACCAGCTTAATTCCTGGCCTGCTTGGTAACGGTTGGTGAAGATCGCTGCAACGACTTTGTTCTTTTGAGACAGCAGCCTTCGCAGCTTTTACGGGGAAACCACAGACCAGGAAGAACGGCACTGAAGAACGTTTGGATGCGCTCCCATCTTGCAGTACTGCTGGCTGTGTCCGATCGAGCCGGGGCTGACCGTGAATTTCTAATAGAGCTGGTGCCGCTTGCTATTAAATAATAATATATATGATAATATAATTAATTTATTTTATAAATAATATTGCTATTAAATAATAATTAAATAATAGCTGGTCCCGCTTGCTCTTACCCTGCCAGCTTCAACCATTAATGGGCCGAGCGTGCCCTCGTCGCGGCACTGGTCGGGCCCATTGCTCAAGGCGCTCGCCCCGACTAAGGTCACGGCCGAAGTCGCGGGCTCGAGCCCCGTGGCATATGTGAAGCGCCTGAGTAGAGAATAAGTTTTCTTAAGGCACTGCGCAAAAGAATTGCATTTTATGACAAGCTTTTCAGCGTATTAAAGTGTTTACCTGGAGACTCCTTTGAACGACGATGGGGCACGGACTACGTCAGCCAATGCAACGCCTTTGAATGCAACCGCCATGCAATGAGCTTCTAATACACGGCACACCCAGGGGTCGATGCTTGGTTCACGTCCTTTCACCATTTATACTCTCATTCTCGCTTGCGAAATAATAATAATAATAATAATAATAACAATGCACTTTATAAAGCGCCCTCAGAGAACTTAATCTTTCTCTAGGCGCTTTACATTTGCTGCAAAGTAATCGCGAAGCAATATCTGGGCTTTCATTTCTATGCTGAGGAAGCATGGCAGTATTCGTGCTTCGATCCCTCTCTGCCTTCCATGACATCAAGCTTTCTCAACTTCCTTACTGCAAATGTTACTGACATTGGCTTTTGGGAGGCAACAACCTTTCTAAAATTGATTTGAATATAAATCAGCTTACTAGTTATGGTCAAATATAATGCTGCCCAAAAATGAAGAAACCTATCTCACAAAGTAGGTACGGTCAGCAAGCATATATCTCCTGTCACATTCGCATGAAATCTCGGCGTACTCTTCCAAAGTGACCTTTCCTTCGACGACCAAAAATGCTTTGCACACTAACCTGCCTACTTTCACTTATGTAAAACTTCAAACGCTGGAGCATGATTAGGCAGGCCTACCACATCCAAGTTGGGCATTGCATTTGTGACATACCTTATCAACTTCTGTAACTTAAAATGTAACGTCATAGGGCCAAATGTGCAAAATGGAGCACTCGGTGCAAACCTCTGTAGCCAAGCTTTTTCGTCACGATTGTCGCATTCTCCACATTAAAACACCTCTATATATAATATATAATATCTATATAATATATATATATATATATATAATATATATATAATAATAATAATAATATATATATAATAATATATATACATATATATATATATATATATATGCATATATATATATATATATATATATAATAATATATATATATATATAATAATATATATATAATATATATATATATATATAATAATATATATATATATATATATATATATAATATCTCGCTATACTGGCACTGGCTCCCCATAAAGCAGGGTATCATTTTCAAGTTTTTGTCACTCGCTTTTAGCTCCCTTCATTCTCTGACTCCAGCCTGCTTAAAGGAACTGCTTCCTAATCTTACTAAGCACAATATCACTCGCTCTTTTGACTCGAGTCGTTAGCTATGCCTCTTACCAAGCTCATTCTTTTGGAGGCCATGCCTTTTTGTGCGTACCCTCTAAAACGAGGGAAGACTTTACGATAAAGCCTGGAAATCCCTCCCACCTGAGGTCAAGATATCCCATGACTCTACGACAATATAAAAATAGCTAAAATGCTTCTGCACTTTACTGCATGTTTATGGGAATCGACCTTTGAGTGCGTACGTGCCATGAAACTTCGCACTTAACCGTTAACCGCAGTGACAAGAAAACTGTATCTCTGTCAGTAAGTCTATATTGCAATGACGGAAATCAATTGAGATGCTGAATGGTTCGCTTCGATATTTTGAAAGCTTACACTGCGTGCACATAGCAATCGGAGAGTAGCAGCGGCGTGCAGTGCACATACACAGAAGTTAAGATCATACCAAACTAGCATTTAGTCGATTCTTGGCTCCGATAAGTTACCAATATTTAATCTTTGGATTGGACATCTTGGCTTAGATTATATATTTTTTTGGGAGAACTTCTGTTGTTGTATAGTCTGCCGGTTGCCGTTCGCATGTGTAATATCAAAATATCTTTGAATCGTTCCTTGAATATGTCTGCTATGTATATCAGCGATTTCGCACAATTGAGTGCCTTGGGTGGAGGAGGAGGTCACTCTCTGGAGAGGCAGCAGCTATGCACTCTCGCTCTGGCTGAACCCCTTGAACTTTGATATAATGACAGGTAACGGTTCGCTAAGACCGGAGAGGAATCCCTGCACGAGCTCCCGCATCGTGGGCTGATAGCCATCGTCGCGGCTGCGAGCCGAATAAATTGCAAGGCTAACTGAATCTTAGGAACCGCTGCTGCATGACCAGTGCGGCTCCTTTGAAGGCCACCGGGGCGCAGTGTAAATCGAAATCCCGTCCTTTGAGTGTTTCCTGTTCGAGCAGCAGCTGGTACGCCCACCTGTACTGCCGCTGGCTAGTGAAGAACTGAACGTTCGGGCCTGAGCTCCCTACAGCAATCTAATCTCGGGCGCTCTTCCCAAAGCGGGTGCCTCTAGGCATCGCCAGAAGACTTCATCTCACTCATCGATGAAGACGAGACGAGTGAATTAAACGAGTTGGGACGGCCATCTACGAATGATCAGTGCGTCGAATTGGCGACGGCTCGGGATAGCCGAAAATCAGCTGCGTGCGGAAGTGATACTCGCAGGAGAGGAAATGTCGGCCCGGCCGAGCAGCAGGAATAGCGGCGGAAGTGGGTATCGCCGGGTATGAGGGCCGCGAATGGTTGGGCCACACTTTTGATATCCTCGCGATATCTAGGTTAGAGAAGAGTATAAGCTGAGATGCTCAATGAGGCTGGAGCAGATGCAGCATCAGTGCAGATGCAGATCAATGCAGATGCATCATCAGTGCCGCGAGGGGCTCGAGCTGAGGAACAGCCGTGGCCGGGGTCTGGCTGGTCGAAGTACGATCGCCGCTCTGCGGGCGCTCAGCAACCGGGAGCTAAAGCAGATTAGCCCGAGGCGACGAGCAGCTGGAATCTTGGACTTAAGCGTCGCAGAAGGCTGAGACGCAATCGTAGCGGCGTGTCCAACGCGCGAGCAATAAATACTGCGGCAACCAGGGCGGCCGAAGAGAAGCTGCCGCCATTCGGCAAATGCGTGGGATTAAATGGCAGCAGGACACCGGCCACAGACCTGCGGTTGGGAGTTGCCTACTCTTGTGACTGCAGAGCAAAAACACCAGTTGCCCATGAAGTACTGGAGAGAAGAAAAAACGACAATCGATTTACCTCGAAGAACCCGAGTGGGACAGAGAGCGCGCTGTCATTGCAACGCAGCACGGCCGGACAGATATCTGTCGCCGAGCTTAGGTGTGGACGAGCTCTTAGGTCGAAGGGAGGCGTTCGCTTCGTTCGTCGGCCGCTCTCTAATCCAACGACGTCGCGGCCGGCTCAGGTTTTTAAGCTGACGCGCTGAAGTGAAATACACTTGATTCTGAATCCACAATTGGACGTTTGGCAGATGTGTGCAAACGCTTTTGGCTCTGTCACCGACCAGTTTGCTACTGGGCCGCTGCACCCATTTCGCATTTGCCAACGTCGAGGCGGCTCGAAGGAGCCTGGCGCAGACCTTTGATTGACTGGTGCCAGTGCCTAGCTGCTATTCGTTTAGCACCAGCCTCGCTTTCTGCCAGCCAATCGTGTAGTGTAAACCTTCTTATTTGAAATTTAATGAAGCAGCAGCCGCAGCGGTTGCTGCATCCGTCTGAGGCTACCGGTAGCACCAGTGTGCTTGCTAAGATTGAGGGATCGACTATGGCTCATCCTTTTCAGCGGTCCTGAGCTGCTACCTCTATGCTGCTCACTACCTCAACTGCTCTCCTGACTCTGCTATGCTTCCCACTTTCTCTTTGTTGCGTGAGACGAAGTCTGTTGGGTACCGAATGCCTACCGAAAGCCGCTTAGGCTGAGAGTGCGCTATAAAAAATCCCCTGCGTAACACCCGCATGGTCTTCGTGACTTTGTGGAGTTACAGACGAATATAAATTACATATACAACGACCTACTTAGGAATGAAGACATGGGTAGAGTGTCTCTGCTTGTTTTGCTCGATCTTTCGGCAGCTTTTGATACTATCAAAAACCAAGTTTTTCTAGAGCGCCTCTCATATTGCCTGGGCATCACTGGCACTGCTCTGCAATGGTTCAGGTCCTATCTCAGTGGGAGACTCCAGAGTATTTACGTGAATGGACAAAGATCATCCGAGGTACTTCTGAAATATGGGGTACCTAAGGGCTCCGTGCTAGGTCCGGTTCTTTTCACGGTATATACTCTTCCTCTTGCTGATGTGATTTCCAAGCACAATCTTAGCTGTCACTTCCATGCGGATGACACTCAGTTGTACCTTTGCTTTGATTCTTGATGAGCTTATGCGTGCTGACACTGCATTGTGCCACTAACCACATTTGCATGCTGACCCTTTGAATGTCACCCCTAACCATATTATTAATGTTTTTTCAAGCATGATTTTACTTACCATTCAATTGCATTTCCCTTTGCAGCAAATGTAAAGCGCCTAGAGAGAGATTAAGTTCTCTTTGGGCGCTTTATCAAGTGAATTATTATTATTATTATTATTATTATTATCCCTCCTAGCCTTCGAGCACCTCAAATTCTCTCAACTCCCTTGCTGCATGCACTGATGACATCCGCACATGCAAGGCAGCAAATTTTCTAAAACTAAACGATGAAAACCAGAGTGATTCATCAATCGGAAAGGCTGACGCTCAAAATTGGCTCTGACAGCATATCTCCTGTTGAATCAGCTCAAAATCTAGGTGTCATGTTCCAAAGTGATCACTCGTTAGACGACCACGTCAGCTCCACAGTCAAATCTGCCTACTTTCAGCTACATAACATTGCTAAAATTTGGGCTGGTTTAAATAAGGATACCACGTCTAAGTTGGTCTATGCATTTGTGATATCCCGTCCTGACTTCTGTAGCTCACTGCTTGCTGGCATGTGCAATCAGGCGATTGCAGGTGGCGAAAAACTCTGCAGCTAGGATTGCCTGTCGTGAGCATCGCAGTTCCCACACCACACCACTTATCGGCGACCTGCACTGACCACTAGTCAAGCAACTTCCAATTTCAAGGTTTTGTCGCTCACTTTTAGGTCAATTCATTCTTTGGCTCCAGCCAATCTCTGACATCTACTCCCCCACCAGGCCATGCATCGTACCACCGGCTTTTCGGAATCCAACAGTTTACCAATACCTCGTACAAACCTCAAATCCTTTGCAGACCGTGCATTTAGTTTGTATGCTCCGAAAGCCTAGAAGTCCCTCCCCGAATCGCGTCAGAACATCTTCTGACTTGACAACATTTAAAAAGATCTTCAAAGCACACCTTTTTAGGACAGCATTTAGTGGGTCCCTGCGATTTTTCCTTCGTGTGCTTATGTGTGCTGACACTATGCATGCTACCACTAACCACATTTGCATGCTGACCCTGTGCATGTCAGCCCTAACCGTGTTATTCATGTTGTTTGTTTATCAAGCATGACATTACTCACCGTGCAATCACGTTTCCCTTTGCAGAAAACGTGAAACGCCTAGAAATAGATTGAGTTCTCTGAGGGTCTTTATCAAGTGCATTATTACTATTACTATTATTCGTATTTTTAATTTATTTCACAGCTGAAGTGTTAGCGTGTAGAATGCAGGTAGATTGCTAAAACTCGTGACTTTTGACTGTCGCTTGCTCTTCCTGCTTCCTTTCTTCATTTCCGTCGTTACATTTTTATACTCGAACGGGATTTATTTTGACGCGTAATTACCAAAACCAAAATTATGTCTTTCCACATATGTACACGAGCTTAGTTTGAACCGAGCTGCAAGTTACGGTAGCCGCTCTTAAACTGGAGTCTCTAGCCGAAAACTTAGTGCTTCTAACCGTGCTATATATAATTCATTTGTATAGCGTCCCAAGAAAACTTAATCTCTTTTCAGGCGCTTCGTGGCTCGAGCCCGCGACCTCAGCCAGATCTTGGACAGGGTTAGCACCTTTACCGCTGGACCAAACCAGCTCGTGCTAGTGCTTGTAATCGTGCTAGTGCATAACCGTGCTATTCCTTCCGCTATTCTATGCGGCTGGTACCGTGGTAGCTACGGGTATCTCGAGGCACGGCTAATGAACTGTAGTTGCTGAAACAATACGAGCGAAAATGCCCACGGTAGCGCAGCATATCGCTGCCGTCGCGAGCGTCCTTCCTTTAAAGTAACGAGCACTTGTCTGTGGTGCAGAACAGTCTGTTCGACAGCCACGGAGGGCCACGTGTATCTAGTATCAGCCATAGTATAAAGCTTTCTGACTCGTAGCCGGAATACAACGGACTAACTGACTTAGCTCAGCGATTAAGGTGCTCGCCACGACTGATTAACGGTGAATGCATTTGATGACTGACGTCGTGGGCTCGAGCCCCCGAGGCATAACTGAATAGAGGTTAAGTCATCTTGGGGCGAAATATAATGAACGAATTTTTTTAAACTTATGTATTTTATATTAAACCATTAAAATGTTAGCTTTGTAAGAAGCCTTATTTACATAGCCGTAGAACAGCCTTAACGCTATCACCACCGGTTGCAGTGGGCAAAACATGATCGCAGACCGCTGGACTCAAACCCTTGACCTCGGTCGTGAAGAACGAGCGTCTTGCTTTCCGGCTAAGACGCAGGAAACACGGATATTTCTTGCTTTACTTTCAAATAAACTATAAGAAATGACGTATCCGACTGGTTTAGGTTATCATTCAGAAACTGTTAATAATCTCTACAGCTGTCATACGATTTGATTGACGTAGCATGCCAAGCCTTCAGTACTGTTATCGAAATTTTTCGCAACAGCCTTCCTTAGCTTGGCGTTGGCGTTCGCTCGACCGTGGGCCGCCAGCGTCCGGGCGGCCGCCTACACTAAGTCACGATGCGACGCGCTTATGCAACCGGGCGTCTCCTCTGTCGGTCCTCCGCGAGCTGTACAGCGTTCTTAAACTGCCCGCGAGCGGGCGCTCAACGGTCTCTACCAAACTCGACCATTCTATGCCAATGTCACCCTCCCGGGTCAGCATGGAAGTCCGCCGAGCGAATTGACGTTCTCAATCCTCATCGAATTCCGGTGCAGCCTAGCATGCCCCGGCGGCCCCGACCGCTCACTCAGCGGCGGCAGCCGAGTATGCTGGCCAGCTAGCGAAGGCCGTCACAGCGATTCCATCTGACCTCCATTATTCGGTTATTCTCCGACGTATGGCTAGATTATGGATAGTCACGCGGTCCGGCCTCGGGCCGGTGTAACTACCAAGCTGCAGATGGCACGCCACCCGACACTTCTTGCAGCTGCAATTCGGGCTTCCTTAGACAGGGATACCGCATGTAAATTGGTCCATGCACTTGTGACATCCCGTCTCGACTTTTGTAGCTCACGGCTTGCGGGTCTACTGGCCTATGCAATCAGTCACCTACGTACGCTCGGTGAGAAACTCTGCAGCTAGGCTTGTCTGTCATGATAATTGCAGTCGCCACGCCTCACCATTTCCCACCGACCTGCACTGGCTCCCAGTCAAGCAACGCATCGACTTCAAGATACTTTTAGGTCCCTTCATTCTCTGGCTCCAGCCTAGCCATCAGATCTACTCCCTCACCAGGCCAAGCATCGCACCACCAGCTTTTCGGAATCTAATCATTTTCCAATACCTCTTACAAACCTAAAATTTTGTAGAGACTGCGCCTTTAGTTTGTATGCACCCAAAGCCTGGAACTCACTTCCGATTGAAGACATGACGTCCCCTGACTTGACCACATTTAAAAAGAAGCTAAAATGCATCTTGTCATCATAACATTAAGTGGGTCCATAGGATTTGTCCTTTGTTTGCTTGTGCGTGCGGACACTTTTCATGCTGCTACTAACGATATTTGAGTGCTGACCCTGTGCAAGTTACTTCTAGCCATGCTATTTTTGTTGACATCGAGCTAACTACCGTTAAGCATTTAATCGTATTTCCTTTACAGCATATGTAAAGTGCTTAGAAATAGATTAAGTTCTCCAAGAGCACTATGGAAACGTATTATTCTTTTTATTTTCGGTGGTGAACAACGACTCAGCGCGTAGCCAACCAATCCTGGGGGTAGCAGGTAGAATAACGTGCTCGCCCTTTTTTCGGGCTCAGCCGACACGCTTAAGCATGGCCGCAGCCCACGTGACCCTCGCGGTCATCCTCGCCTAAGCTGCTTATCGCTGGTTTAGATTCGGGTGGCAGCTGAGGCAGCCGTGGGCCGCCGGGTTGTTGCTCGGTGCAGAGTAGCGTACCAGGTCGTCCGGTACAGTATACGTTAGGTCGAGGTCATTGGTCGGCCTTTGTCTTTTTACCGCTGCGGTTGTCCCCACTGAAAAATCGCGGCACGCTAACATAGCTGTTTTACGAGTGATATTCGTTATCCGCTGTACACGTGCTAAAACGGCTGGGAATCGACCGTGTGATTAGCTAAGGTTCAAGGCAGCGCAACAGCCGCCGAAAGCCACGTCATTGGCTGGAGCTGTTGCTATGGCAATTGAGCCGATTTTAGCTCACGGCTTGAGCCTTACGAGACCTGTTGCACGCTAGTGCCACAGTTGAATGTCAATAAAACTCCGTCGCTATCGACTGTGCTGCTCTAAGCTACGGCTGGGAACAGAAATTTAAACGTTGCACTACAATGCGCGTCTCAGTTCCCACTGCCCTAGCGGTAATGGTAGCCCAGCAGGTCAGCCCGGCCTTTCGTGGTACAGAGACCGTACGAAGTGTCCTGGACCGAGCAGCACTTGAGTCTTACATTTAGTCTTTTTTCTGCTGTTGACCTTGTAAACTGTGAGGCGTTCGCCGAGCTTTGATAGCACGAAGCTTCCGGGGCTCTTCCCCAGTCTCTTCCTGTCGAAGATTTAGTCGCATAGAAGTATCTGTTCAGTTTCGGCAACGAGACACTGAGTGACTTGCTTCGTTGCGTGTTCTTCTCATCGTTGTCTGCGATAGGTACGCTTAGAACATGCTCGCTTTTCTCCTTTTATTTAATAATTCGTTGCTGCGGAAATTCACCGGTTCATCCACAAAATCAGGTTGAAACTATAGCCCCGTGGAGAATCACTGCCACAATCTACGCGTGCATGCCTATCGCTTACTAAAAGCACGTGCAGCACGACGTCCGGTCGGTCATGCTCACTTTGGCAGCTTTCCAACACTACAACTCAGCCGGTCCAAGCGGAAGCTGGAAAGCACCGGAAGTGCCGGTCGCGAGTCCGGGTGTTAGATAGGAAAGGCGGTCCTGTTTATTGTTTGCAGTGCATTGAGAGAGTGCGAGCTGCTGGAATGCCAGGAACACTCCAAAAAAAACCTCAAGTAAGTCCATGGTCTTGTGAAGTTCAATGTTCAATTTCAACTGTGAGAATGGACATTGCAGCTACAGCATTTAGTGGGTCCCTGTGATTCGTCCTTGATGTGCTTATGCGTGCTGACACTGTGCATGCTGCCACTAACCACATTTGCATGCTGACCCTGTGCATGTCACCCCTAACCATATTATTTATTTCGTTTGTTTTTCAGGCATGATTTTACTTACCATTCAATTGCATTTCACTTTACAGCAAATGTAAAGCGCCCAGAGAGAGATTAAGTTCTCTGAGGGCACTTTATCAAGTGAATTATTATTATTATTATTATTACACAGCGTCCTTTGTTTGCTTATTCATCCTGACACTGTGCATGCAACTATTAACCATATTTAAATGCTGACCCTGTGCATGTCACCTCTACACATGTTATGCTTATTGACATTGAGCATGCTACCACTAACCATGCGATAGGGCTTCCTTTACAGCATGTGTAAAACTCCTAGAAAGAGATTAGGCTTTCTTAGGGCGCTATACAAACGTAGTAAAGCGCCTAGAAAAAAATTTAGTTCTCTGAGGTTGTTTTCTCTAGTACATTATTATTATTATCATTATTATTATTATTGTTATATCCCCCCCTGTTTGACACTCATTGCTGTACCCTCATTTCGCGGCTATAAACATCCAAATTAGGCCTTTAGTACCGGTAACCTAATTGACGCTGTTGGACTTAAAAACTAGAAGACTAACCTTGCTTATCGAAGTGGTAGATGAGCGTCGCCCTGTTCCGCATATGTCGGCATTCCTGCTCAAACGGGTTCCCGCATTGCAAGTCGTCGGCCACGATAGGTGGTTTGGCGGCTTTGCCGGCGTGCGTCGCGTGCCGGTTAGGGCTGGCTAGCACCCTTACAAGTTTCACGCTTGCAGCTTGCAGTATGGACGGACGCGGTAGCCGCTGTACCAGTTCG
>WPIO01000004.1:6590000-6700000 GCA_009760855.2 Cristatella mucedo | reverse complement strand
ATGGGACTCTCCATATGTGGAATCCATCGAGCAGGTTTGGTCCAGCGGTTCAGGTGCTGGCACCCGGCCAAGGTCTGGCTAAGGTCGTGGGCTCGAGCCCGAAGTATATGTAAAGCGTCTGAATAGAGATTAAGTTCTCTTGGAGCGCCATAAAAATGAATTACATTTTAATCCGAGAGCCGGTGCGAATAAAATGCGTACCGGCATCCACCCTGCCTGTTTTGGCACATTCGCTAAAGGAGTCAGCTCGTACCCGCTAAAGTCACTGCCAATCTTTCGGTGGACCGGAAGTAACCCGATACTTCAGGAAACGTCAGCGAGCACTGTCATTTGGGTTTCGCGTACGAGTACTCGTACATACAGATCTAGCTTACGAGCTGGCATACGGCTCATTAATTTTCCAAAGACCTCCCCTGACAAACGTGCTCACCGAGTGCAATGACGACGACACACAGCTCTGAAGGTGTAACTAGACGGTGGAACTCGAAATAAGCAAATCCTCTGCTGCTGCTGCTGACTGTATTGCATCCTTTCCATCACTCGCAAGCTGCTACTTCCGTGCTTCTCACATACTCGACTGCCTCCTGACTCAGCTATGGTTCTTCTTTTCTCGATGTTTCTATAGACGCAGTCTGGTGGTTACGGTATGCACACCGAAAGCCAAATAGACATTGGGTGGGGTATAGAAGAATTTCTATCCAACACTCACTCGGTCTTTTAGATTTTGCGGACTAGCAGACAGAAAGATACATTACCTCACGTTGCATCTAGTGGGGTAAGCTCACATTCCGCTCTTAGCCCATGCAGAGCTCACGTTACTTGGAATCGGCCACCAGTTGATAACTAATTGACCTTCTGTCGCGAGCAGGCGAGATTGTGAAATGTCACTACAACGTTTCGAAGGTGAGTATTATAGTCTTTTGATTTTGGCTATGGCTCCAACCTGTATGCTGCAGAAAGACTGTACAGGCTCCGACGGCCGCTGGTCACTTTAGATACGGCTCCGGATAGCTGCCAGACACTGCAGCTCGCGGCCTCGTGGGCTAAAAACGCGGGTTGTCGTAGGCCTGACCACTGTGACGAGTTGCTGGAGAGCAGCCTGCACGAGAATCCGATGTCTGTTGATCCTCAGCGGAGGGATACAGCACGGTGGCAAGAGGGCTCGCGTATTCTTACAATCTCTCTCTCTCTCTCTCTCTCTCTCTCTCTCTCTCTCTCTCTCTCTCTCTCTCTCTTTCTCTCGCATCAGTCTTTGTTTCGTGGAACGCCACGATTTCTGTTGTAACTAGGTGTCGGGCTCGGTCAACGGATGTCGTCGATCGCCTTTCAGCGCCTCAAAAAAGCCGCGAACAGCGAAACACACAAAACACCCGGGATACAGAAGGCAACGTGACGGCAGCGGGCCGACACAACCATTCAGTAGAGCGATCGACGGAGCCTTAGCAAGCGCTTGACTGGCGAGGTGCCGCCGGCACGCTGCAGTCACTGGCAGGACAGATTGACCTTGCAGATTGTTTGAAATCACGGCCAATCGAGGCGACAACTTTGAAAGACGATTGTTCGCTCGACGGACTGCCGACGCAGCATACTGAGCAGCGGGTGGCCCGCACGAAGCCTCCTGCTGTTGCTGCAGCTCCACGATGGACCGGAAGAACAGATTGCTGGTAATAATAATAATAATAATAATGCACTTGCTAAAGCGCCCTCAGAGGACTTAATCTCTTTCTAGGTGCTTTAAATTTGATGCAAAGTGAAATGCAACTGAATGGTAAGTAAAATCATGCTTGAAAAACAAACAAAATGAATAATATGGTAGGGGTGACATGCACAGGGTCAGCATGCAAATGTGGTTAGTGGCAGCATTCACAGTGTCAGCACACATAAGCACATCAAGGGCGAATCACAGGGACCCACTAAATGCTGTCCTAAATAAGTGTTTTTTTAAGTTTCTTTTAAATGTGGTCAGGTCAGGGGATGTTCTGACGCAGGTCGGGAGGGAGTTCCTGCCTTTGGGAGCATACGAACTAAATGCACGGTCTCCAAAGGACTTAAGGTTTGTACGAAGTTTTTGTAGACTGTTGGATTCTGAAAAGCGGATGGTACGATGCTTGGCCTGATGGGGTAGTATATCTGAGAGAAAGGCTGGAGCCAAAGAATGAAGGGACCTAAAATTGAGCGACAAAACCTTGAAGTCAATCCGTTGCTTGACTGGTAGCTAGTGCAGGTCGGCGAGAAGTGGAGCAATGTGGCAACTGCGACGCTCACAACAGACAAGCCTCGGCTGCCGAGTTTTGCACCAGCTGCAATCGCCTGATCGCACATGCCAGTAGGCCAGTAAGCAATGAGTTGTAGAAGTCGAGACGGGATGTCACGAATGCATGGACCAACTTGGACGGTACACTGGTGAACCGACACGGTCGCTAAACGAGACGCCGTCGCTCTGTCAGCCATTCAGCTCCGGCAGGTGGTAGAGGCCACGAGCGGTATTATCTTTCCCTCCTTGCCTCCATTTTACACACATAGATGTCTGCATCCTTACGCATGCAGGCAAGCTCTTGAGAGCACGCACGCAAGCTCACACATACTCGCATACATATATATATATATATATATATATATATGCATATATATATATATATGTGCGTGTGTATGTTTGAGCGCGTGTATACATATAATATTATTATTTATATTTATATTTATGTGTATATAACTCATTTGTATGCAGCATCCTAAGAGAACCTAATCTCTATCCAAGTGCTTTGCAAATGCAGCAGAGCTCGAGCTTTTGATCTTCGGTACTCAAAGACAATATCCTGGACGGGGCATCACCCGGCTTCCGTCGCCTCTCTGGATTGTCGTCTGTAGTAGGCTCTACAGTGTGTTCGGCAGTAAATAGTGGTCACAGCTGAATTCGAGACTGCGTGACTGGGACGGGGCATCACCCGGCTTCCGTCGCCTCTCTTGATTGTCGTCTGTAGTAGGCTCTGCAGTGTGTTCGGCAGTAAATAGTGGTCACAGCTGAATTCGAGACTGCGTGACTGGGATGGATGCATATGAGCAGGCGACAGACATGTTTGACGTGTGGCGGCGAAGCTATGTCCTGAAAAAAACTGAAGATTGCCGTGCAAGCTGTGTCTTGCCTCTTAATCGGATCGGGCTCTTTTTTGCTGGATGAGCGCTTGACTGGGGAGTGAGCACTATACTTGGCAGCAGATTGAGTAATTAGCAAGTCCTCAGGCGTTTCGAATATTTTGCACAGCATGCAACTTTCGGTTTAATTCGGCTGCCATGTCTAATGATTTTCTGACGTTCTTGACCCTATAAGTGCAGAGTCCGAGTCAGAGTGCATGTACCCGTCTATTTCGCAGTGTCATGCAGCAGCGTCGAAAGAAAGCTCAAGCTTCCAGGCTCACCTTCACCTTCAATCCCACAAACAGCAACGCCGTCTTTCAGGGCGGCTTGACTCTCTTGCTCGCTTCTTGACTCGCATGCTCGACTAAAGACATCGTTGTCCTGTCTGACAAGAGGGAAGCGAGAGTCTGAAAAGCGAGCGAACACTATACGCCGGACAGCGGATCACTGCAAAGTGCCGAATGGTTAAATTGGGTCAGGAAATTTTGCCCATCCCCACGAGATCACTGTAGAAGTTTGGTTGAGAGCACACGACCAACGACTGCCTCAACTATAATATTAATAATAATAATAATACACTTGATAAAACGCACTCAGATAACTCAATCTCTTTCTAGGCGCTTTACATTTGCTGCAAAGGAAAAGCGATCGAATGGTGAGTGGTATCACGCTTAATAAGCAACATGAATAACATGGTTATGGGTGACATGCACAGTGACAGCATTCAAGTGTGGTTAGTGACAGCATGCAACTGTGTCAGCATGCATAAGCACATAAAAGGCGAATCACAGGGACCCACTAAATGCTGTCATAAATAGGCTCGTTTTTAAGTGTGGTCAAGTCAGGAGATGTCGTGACTCAAATCGGGAGCAATTTCCAGGCTTTGGGAACATACGGACTAAGTGCACGGCCACCAAAGAATTTGACATTTGTACGAAGTATTGGTAAAAAGTTAGAATTCGAAAAGCGGGTGGCACGATTGTGATTGTGCTTGTGTTGAACATTGTATAAGAGATTTTTGAGTTTTTCCTTATCTTATAATTAATTACTGATTTCAAGACTTTAAAGCCTATGACGATATAGAGCCGATTAAAATTGCTTGTGCAGATTTTGGCATTTTAAATACACTGTTGGCCATTTGACCTTCTTAAGTTGGTTTTTCACTTTTCTGTGCAGATATTGCTTAGCGATATGGTATTTTTTGGCCAGATGCTCGCAGGTTGGGTGTTTTTAAGCAGAACTCGACTGGCTGGCCTCATTATTCAGTTGTATACGATGAGCGGTGTCACGGCTATGTAGCCAATCTGAGGCGTTTATATTTCCCACTCTATACGTTAATACCTGGATAAGTTATACAAAAGAATTGGCGTTTTTGGCTACCGCCGTACTATGCTTTTGTCGGCATATCTGCGTGGGTCGGTGTGGCGTCTACGACTCGGTAGCAATGCATCGAGGCGATAACTCCACCATCATCTGTGTGCTTTATTTGCGGTAAAGAACTTCAGTTCAGAAGCCGCTACAGCACGCTCGTCACAACTGGAAGGGTCACCAAAAAAGTAAGGTAGCCCCACTTGAGCGTCCTTAAAGTTTGGTCAATCGCATCTCAAAGTCAAAGTTAAGCTCTGTTACAAAGGTTTAGTCAAGCTGGCTGACGCGTGCCTTTGCATGCTTGTTCGTCGCACAACTGGCTACAGCCAGAGCGGGAAAGCATGCCGGGGCGCTGTGGCCAAGAACTGCAAAATCGTACACGTACAGATCGCAAACTCGAATCCGGTATCGGTAACTTCCATCTCGCTAAACAGCGAGGATCTTGACTCGCACGCAGGCAAATTGGGCTCGGGCACCAACCGCCGCCTCATCGGACATTCAGTTTCGCAGTCGTCGCACTGCAGGCTCGGCGAAACGTAGCGTCGCAACTGCGATCGTCTTCCCGAGCATCGCCCGGCTTCCGCCGTCCTAGCTGCCTCGGCACTGGCCTTTTTCAAGCCGGTTTCAGACCTCGGTCCAGGCGGCAGCGTGGACGGACGGACTGGGACCTGCCTGAATGGCGTTCCGTTCGACGAAACTACTCCCGCGAATGCAGATGAGGGCTGGGTAAGTATTGACGAGTGGGACGATGAGCCGACGTGCGACGGAGTGGGTGCGTTCGGAGAGAGCGCCGTCGTACAGTCGCGAGCACCGTGCTCTGCACGTGGACGCTTGGACAAAATGAAAACCGCTCGACGGGCGGGGTGGGGGGAAGGTGTGGAGCGACACGCCACACCTATCTCGAGCTTGGCATGCTTGGCCATTTATATTCGGGCGCGACGTGGTGCCATTCGCCGGCGGGCTCGAGCTGGCGCCGGGGCGGCTTCGGAGGCTGCATATCGACGAGTGAGCGGGCCAGCAGGGCACGGTCCACCGGGTATCGGTCGGACCGGTCGGGCGGTGTGTGGTCGACCCGGCGGCGGATGCGAGCAGCGAAGCGAAGCCCAAATGGACTCACGACGCATGACGCCGGCGAATTCACCACACGCAGCAGCAGCAGCCGTGTAGAGCGCCGCCTTAGCGACCCGGACACCGTAGCTAGCTAGCTCGGTAGACGCCAGCGGTACCTCTTCCCTGCGCCGGAAGTGTGAGGTTACCACTGCGACTTTTGCCACCGAGAAATCCTCTGCACAACGCAACGCGGACCCTCTATATGAACCACTGTAGTAGCGAGTTTGGCGCGTTGATATGCTAGTAAGTACAATTACCTATCAAGTCACCCCTACCCCACGCTCTCTGACGTCACTTTCGCTAAAATCCCCCCTCACTGGCGGTGGCCCGACCCACCCCGGCCCCCTGCCGGGAGGCGGTACCCGACTATGATGCAGCTAAGACGAACCGCATGGCGGAAGTACAACGCCGCTCGCGCGAGCAGGCTCCATTACAATGCCAGCGATTGTCGCCTCACGCGGAACTACCGCGAGGCGACGAACCAGAGAGAGAGCGCCGGCCGCTGCGCTGCTCACGCGCTCGGGCGTTCGGTGCTGCTTCGTGGCAAAAGCCGCCGGTGGAGCGTCCTGCGTGTCGTACGCGACAGACCGCGTCACGTCCGCCGGTGCGTGACCGGTGGTTCTCTCTGGCTGGGGAGGCGGCGCCAGGTGGCGCATAGCGAAGGCGAGGCTGACCTGCCCGTCTCGGCGCCACCGACTCGGCTAACGACGCCAGCTCTCGCCGGAGACTCTTGCTCGCTCGCTGCGAGCATCGGCGCCGTGGTGGGGAGACGAGAAGCCAGAGTGAGTCTCGCTCGCCCGTCTGCAGCCTTACTCGCCGAAAGCCGAAAGCTTCGACGGCGCTGCGGCGAGCGTCTGCTAGCTCAGGTAGGCGACCGCCGCGCAACTGGACCGGTCTTCTGGCGCGCCACGTCCGCGTGCTGCTCGGCTTCAGCCGCTGGCGGCGTCTCCCCTCGACCTCCCAGTCGCGGCGGCCGGTCGCTTGAGTACGCCTCTGGCGTAAGTCCACCGCCACGGCCCGCGCGACCGTGCTCTCCATCGGCTGCTAGCGTCCTGCGTCGCGGCCCGCGGCGACTGCGACGTCATTTTCTCTTGGCGCCAGCAGCCGCAGCGGCCCGTTCCCACAATTATTTCACTTCGCTGCTCCTCCGAAGCCGGCGTGCCTTAACCGTTCCTTCAGCTACGGCCCAAGTTGACGTCCGACGATTGCTGCGTAGCTGTCCAGCACTTGCGGTGCGTTGAGCGAAAGAGCCCGGGCCGAGGCGCATCGGGGCAGGTGCGGGCCGGTGGCCGAAACTTAAAATGCGTTTCGCGGCCGTGTGCATCAGGGCGCCCGGAGACTGGGTACCGTATCAATCTTTCTCTCTCTCTCCCTCTCTCTTTCTCTTTCTCGCTCTCTCTCTCTCTCTTTCTCTTTCTCGCTCTCCCTCTCTCTCTCTCTCTCTCTCTCTCTCTCTCTCTCTCTCTCTCTCTCTCTCTCTCTCTCTCTCTCTCTACGTGCGCTGCGGTCGTCTTCGAAAAAGTCCAATAAGCGTACAGTGAATGCCGGCTAATTTTTCCCGCCTCCTTCACGTATCGGCGGAAGGAGCCTCGATGGCCGTTGCTACCGCTTGCAGAGGGCAATAGGAGCTCAATAGGAGCAATCCAGCTGCAGGATTTCCCTCTGCAGGACTCGAAACCACGACCTGGATCTAAAAGAGCGAGCGCCCCGGCCCCTGGTCGAAGACGGGGTCCGGTAAGAGGAAAACCGGAGCAGGCGCCGCGCGCCGGCATTTTCATCTTGTGACAGTAAGCTTTGAAAGTGCGACCGACTAATAATTCTAAAGCAATGACTATTTGAAATATCAGAAACATAGTTACAAAGTAGCTGCTAATTAAAAAGAAGAGCCAAAAGCTAGTGTCTATGATTTGCGTAGCCAATGAGCACCTTAGTCATAGGGGTCTCTTACTGTGCAGCAAAAAAAGCTGGCGTCGAGCTCATTTGCTAAACGGGCGTAGACTCCTCGCTTTTGGCTGCAAATAAAGCCCTAATGCGCCGGCTGGCAATCGATGTCTG
Source organism: Cristatella mucedo (assembly GCA_009760855.2). Taxonomy (NCBI): domain Eukaryota; kingdom Metazoa; phylum Bryozoa; class Phylactolaemata; family Cristatellidae; genus Cristatella; species Cristatella mucedo. The sequence goes on along the minus strand of WPIO01000004.1, from coordinate 6,692,335 downwards.
CAGATTCCGCACCTGCTATAGGGCTGCTGCAGCGTAATGCTGCGTCTGGACTGGCAAACGTTTGGAGTCCAGTTGTCTTTTGTTCATTTTATATGCCCAGTGGTTAAGGTGAGTGCCCCAACCAATTTCGAGGTTTATTTATGATATAAAAATGAATTATATATATATATATGTATATATATATATATATATATATATATATATATATATATAATATATAAAATTCATTTGTTTAGCTCCTCGAAAAAGCTGAATCTCTATCTATGCCCTTAACATACGCCACAGTGGTCGAGCACGTGACCTCAATCGTAAAGGTGACCACATTGACATCGGTCGTTGCACTGGTCGGGATAGTAAGTGGCATCGCTGTCGATCTACGTCTGCACCCGAAATCACTTAGCACCTTGAGAAATCTCATAATTGGGGATCCGAAGAGGTCTGCTAATAGCAGCAAGTATCAGCAGCGGTGGCGGCGTCGGCGTAGTCTCCACCTATGCAAACGTGCATGCATGTAAATTTACTCACAAGGGACTGGTTTTTCCGAAGCTGCTTCACCAGGAGTTGAGGGCAGGCTGTGAACGAGCTGCCCGTGAGGGAATTGGAAGCAAATCGGGAAGCATGCTGCACACGATTGAACGCCTAAGCGTCGCAGCTACAGTCAGCGTACAGTAACTCAGATACCATTGGTAGTAGATGAAGCCGCAGCGTGAAATGAAGGCGTGGTTCGCACGAGGCCGTGAAGCAGCACTTGCAGTTCCGTGAAAATTTGATCCACTATCTACTAGGGAGGAACTGTGACTTTGCGATCGCTCAGTCGGCGCCACCAGCTCGCGATAGTCCGCTGACGACCGCATAGCAGTCAGTGTAAACTCAGCATCGTCGTCCTTTAGCGGGCAGCAGTCTGCAGTCACATTCCCATCATCATTGCCACATGGAATTTTCCTATTAACACGGAGGAGAGAATTTTCAGAGAAGTTCTACCTCTTGAGCCGTGACTGAAAGGCTTCTGATATTTCGTTTTTTCAATATGTGCAACCAGCTGCTCAGTGATAATTATCTCAAGAGCCTTTCACAAAAGAGAAAGAAGGGAAACTGGGCGATTGTTTGTAAGGACTTCTGCATATAATCCAGGCTTTTTAAGTATGGGTATAAAGATTGCGATTTGAAGGACTTGGATACAACCTCTTTTTCCAAAGAAGTATTCAAAATCTCGGTTATGGCAGGGCAAAGTTGGTCTGTCAGTGAAGACCACAGAGATGATGGTATAGGGTCTTCAGGAGACGAGCTCTTTTCACTAGACCTTTTTAAGCCACATCGCCTCCAGAAACCCCGGGAAACCTTTTAAGGAAGGTCACAGGTTTTGATTCCACAACTGCTTTACTCGGAGGTGGCATTTTGGAGGCACAAATGTGCACATTTCTTGTAGTAAAGAAGGCTGAAAACTTTTTAGCTGAGCAGTTAATATCTGGGGAGTCAGACATCTCAGCATCAGCCAGTACATTTTTTACTTTCTTATAAATTTGCCTTGGGTCCCACTGGTAGGAAGTCAGTTTTTAAGTGAAAAGAAACCCTGGCTCTTTTAAGCTTCCTGGTTTAAACTCGAAGAATGTCTTTGAAATTGGCTAGATACGCATCAGACCCCGATTTGTCAAAACAAAGTTCAAGCCAGTGCTTAACACGGTGCATCTTATGAAGTTTTTTTGTATATTGAAAGGAGTCTCCACGACTCTGTACACGGATAGAATGAACTGGAGCATGCTTGTCAAGAGCACTCCTGAGTGTCTGATTCACTGCATCAGTGAGGGTATCGAGGCTGTCGGTCGAGTCTGGGTGCAAATCAAAAAGACCTGCAGCGAAAACAGATGACGCGTCGTCGGCGGTCGAGGCCTGATCGGGTCCTCTGCCTTTCCCTTCCCTCAGAGCGACTCGGTTGCCCCACTCCCGGTGAGAAGACCCTTGCAGATTCGCCGTGCTTACCTGTTCGTGGCAAGAACTCGGATGCAGGGGCTTCGTGTCGCTTCGCGTCCTGCGTTGCCTCTTAATTATCGGAGGCTTGCATTTCGCCTGCCCGCTCTCTCTCTCTCTCTCACTCACTCACTCTCTCTCGAGTCAGCAGTAGCGCACTCTCTTTGGCAGAAGCAGCCTGGGCAGCGCCAGAGGCGACTGTCTCAGCCCCCCGGGTGTGTGCCGGAAGGCTAAGCAGCGGCTGGATCGGGCAGCAGCGGCTGCTGGGCGGCGGCAGCATCTGGACGAAGATTCGTCTGCCAGCCGCTCAGAGTGAGGCTCTCTGCACATCCGTCCCGGCGGACTCGGGGGCCAGACACCTGTCGGCCGCTGGTGGCAGCATGGACGTCGCAGCTGCTGCGACCCGGTCAGTTCGCCATCTAGCGGCGGCCAGCCAGCGGAGGCGGAGGCAGCTGGACCACCAAGAGAGTGTCGGCGCTCAATCCAGCGACGCTCTGTGGTCGGTGTCGCGCAGCTGCGACACCATCTGGCTCGCCGAAGAGACGAGCTCGCAGAGCAGGAGCCGTGGCGGCGGCGGCGGAGGCAGACGAGGAAAGCGTCGGCCTCGGCCGAGTCGAACGTTAGCCGTGTTCGATTCGGTACAGCGAGCGCTTGGGTGAGCCTGGCAAGCACGCCGCCCCGCCCACTGCCTGCTCGCCGTCCTGCTCGTCGTCGTTGATCGCACTGTGTAGCAAAATTTCTGTCACCGTATAGTAGCTGTCTGCCTCAGAAGCAGCGATCGAGCCACATACTGGGGAATTAGGGCGGGGATGGGGGCATTTACCTCCCCTGCAGTGGTGGCATTTACCTCCTACACTCTCTGCCATGCCAGGGCCGACCCCTATTCATAATCCCTCTTCCTATCTGATCCTACGGTGAACTTAGGTCTTAATTTCACTAGGTAAGACGTCGCCGAGTTTAAAAAAAGAAACGCCACGATTTTTCGGATACAATTTTCGTGAATTGGTCTAGCCGGACTACAAAAAAAAACTTGCAGGTCTTGCCTCACTAAATAGAATTGCGTAGGTCTTGCTCCCCCAAATAAAAAGTATGGCTCGGCCACTGCACAGAAGTATAGGCAATAGCCCTCATTCTCTTCAAACCTTGTTGTTTCAGGCCAGGCCGCGTGTAACTTGAAATTCACATATTTTCGGTCAGAAAACTGACGTTACTGCATCGTACGGCTCACTTGTAGTCAAAAGGCGTAGCAATGAATCAAATGAATCAAAACTTCCTGCATATACTCTGAATTCATACTAAGATTGGCACTGGAAAGGTTTCAGAAATTACTGGATGTTGAAGATTTGTGGCGACACAGTGAATCGCTTTCTCGAAGCAGCCCCCAAATACAAGCCCTAATCGTATTTTCTTTATAGATATTGTTTATGACACTCAAAGTTCAACATTTCATAAAGAATGCTGTCGCTTTACTCCTCCATTTAAGCTCCCATGCTCTCCCTAAATTTTTATAGATTATTATCTAGATTATTGACTGTCAGAGGAATTTTTCGTCCCACTTTGGCATAGTTCTTAATGAGAAACGTATACACCCCCTTATAGCTTTCAGCCTAGTAATTGGCCAGAATGCCACGAACCAGTGCCATCATGTTCCTTTGCTGCTTTTTCTGTCCTGCTCAGGCCAACGACAAATTCGTCACACTCTATAATCTTTTCCTGCTAACCGACAAAGATACCAGCTTAGACCTTTACCTCCGTCAGCTTTGGAAAGGCATGACAGGGCTTCTGAAAGCTGCTGACTCATTGTCTTGAGCCGTAATAAATTGCTTTTTTAAGCCTAACTTGATATGCAGTTGTGACGCTCTGATGGTCTAAAGGCGGCTTCCACTCTCCCACTTAAGGATGTAATTTCTTTAAAAGAGATCTCGGTCGCCTGTGGCCAATCCCTTTAGTGGTAGTAGACCTTAGTTCCTTGGATGTGCCGTATGCAAAGAAGACTAGGCGAAACCACCATCGGAGGCCCATCGGAAATCACGCCTTTGTAAAGTCTCCAATGACTTCACAGCTGTAGTCGCCATTCATCAAGGACACTGTTGACACTTGTATGATACTGCATAGATTGTAGAGGTGTACAGATTGAGCCGTTGGGATAGACCACCAACTATTCTCATTATGAAGCAGCACTGCTTTAAGGCTCCGGATTGAACCGTCTATGAATAGGCGCCATGCATTTGAACTGCAAGTTATTCCCATAGCCTCAAATAGACCAGCTACATAGTTTCAGAAGCATAGCCCGTCTTGCTGACTAGATCTATTTCTTGTACAATTTCATCAAACAAGCTATCACTCTTTGAACATAAATATTATACTATCAACATAAATATGATACTCTCCCCTTTGAACTTAGTAAGACCGCTGTCTGATCCAACCATTTAAAAGTCTTTCTGGCTGGGAAAGTATGGTTTTCTCTTGTCAGCAAGCTCTGTGAAATTGGAATTTTGATATGCAATATCTTCCTTGCTGTTTGACTTGATGCTCTCTCTCTCTCTCTCTCTCTCTCTCTCTCTCTCTCTCTCTCTCTCTCTCTCTCCCTCTCTCTCTCCCTCTCTCTCTCTCTCTTACTCTCTCATACTCTCTCTCCCTTTCTCCTGAATATGGCTGATCGATATCTGGAGGGGTTGGGACAAAAAGCTCAGGCCAGTGTTTTACTGAAGTGATGGATTAATAAGTTTGAAGATCAAATGTTGTAAGCACGCCCTTGCAGTTTAACGTTCGTAATGATTTGCCATGCAGACGTAGCACTTCCTGAAGTGGTCGGTCAATGTATGCCGAAATTCTGGAATAGCTTTTGTTGGTCTATTTTCTCCTCACGAACCAGCCTATTAGCATATGAGAATTGTGTGCACTAGAAATGCATGTAATAAATTACTTTATATTTAGCAAACAATTTCATCTGGGGAGCAGCAAGTGCTCACCTTAGCTTCGCGAGTTCATTTGCAGTGTTGGCATGCAAGATGAGGTGCCCATGGCTTGCCTTGATTACCGCCCGACAGGGATTCCGAAACATGCTTTTCAGGCCTCGCTCATGTGAACAGACACTCTAAGGGCTTTATTGGCTCTTGTCTTGATCAGTTGTCCCGAGACGCAGCTAAATGCTAGATGCACGAAAGCTCTTGATGCCAGGTCTTCAAACACGGCTATTCACTGTTCTTTTATTCTGCAATAACATAGACTAAAAAGATCCTGCTAAGGAACCTTTAATGTTACGCCTCAGTTAATTGTACTCTATTAAGCTGTTATGTAAGCCTAACCCTCACTTATTGGGCAGAAGCACAATGAGTGCTGTGCTGTTTGTGCAAACATGACGTCAGCACTATACCCAATGGCACAACCAGAGAAATTCAAAAGATATAATTATCCTGACCAAAGATGCAGATTTTTGTCGAACGATAGTTATCATTTATCTAGTTTTGGCATAAGTGATTCGGAAAACGCAATTTTTACTGAAGGACAAAATAAATTGCATTCCGAACAAACCTAGTGCTACCATCCTGCTGTTTGATGGGCGTGTCTGATGCAAACTGCACTTCCTGCACAACCAGCTGATGCCCTCCCTGTATCTCCTGCAGATTTCGCGAGCACTGCAGATGAAGCCGTCCTACCACTGCTCCTTCCTTGAACCAGTCGGTTCATTCTGCCGGTTTTATCAAAGTGCATTTTACTGATATTTCTCGTTGCCTATGCATGCCAATGTCCCAGATCAGTTTTTAAGATAATAATAATAATAATGCACTTGATAAAGTACCCCCAGAGAACTCAATCTCTCTCTAGGCGCTTTACATTTGCTGCAAAGGGTAATGCAATTGAATGGTGAGTAATATCATGCTTGATAAGCAAACAAAATGAATAACATGGTTAGGGGTGACATGCACAGAGTCAGCATGCAAATGTGGTTAGTGGCAGCATGCACAGTATCAGCACGCATAAGCACATGAAGGACGAATCACAGGGACCCACTAAATGCTGAGATACCCAGTCTTCCCGAATATCTCCCTGTCAGCATCTCTCACCCGTCTCTCTATGTCAGCCGCCTCCCGCTATTTGTTCGACTCTGTCCGGAGCTTATCTGCTAGCCTACCAGTATGTAAGCAAGCAGATTTGTCTTCTTGCTTCTGTCACTGAGTCTGTCTCAGTCTCGCTCCGTGTGTCCCTCTCTGTGTCTCCTCCTGATTTGGTTTCGCCTCTCTCTCATTATGTCTTTCCTTCTCTATTTCTTTCCTTAACTTCTCTCGTGTCTTTACGTCTCTCTTACCTTCTCTCTTTCATTTGTCTCCTCCTTAACCATGCGCTCACTCTATCCATCCCTCCTTCATCCTTCCCTCTATGCCCACTTCCATCTCTCCCTCCACTTCTTCTGTCATCTCTCCCTACATCGATCAATCCCTGCATTTGAATCTCACCCCCTCCTCCTTCTATCATTCACTTTATCTAGTTCTCTGTTACCCCGAATTTTCTTCGCCCCGTGACACATGGCTAGAAAATGCATTTGCGTATGCGTGTTTCTGGCTAAAAAATTATTTACTCTCCTAGCAACGGTTTACTGGAGCTTGCATTGGCCCCTACAAGCTGTACACGTGCAGCCATCTAGCCAGGTTTTAGTAGGAGCTGCGATGGTTTTCTAATTGGGGCTGTTATGGATTGCCAAGCTAGAAGAAGCCAGTCGATATCTAGATACGTTGCATTTTTGCTGTTGCATTGCTGCACTATCACCTTGCATGCCTGCGATGCCTTGAATTACTTTGCCGAACTGCTGCTGCATTGCATGGATTTCTATCAGTAATGTTTCACCCTCGGAATTTGTTGCCTCTTCAGACGTTTGGCTAAGGCTGATGCATGCAGCAACGAAGGTAGCCCACTGGCTCAGCTCGGTATTGCATCGCCTCCTCGATGCCGTGCCTTGTAGACAGCAGTTCTAGCCTGCTGTTCGATCGTAGAATTCGAAATTACGGGGTTACACGGGGTAACGATATCAGGAGCCGAAATTCGTGACTGCTGCATTGTCAGAAAGCTAGAGCCTGGGCGGATGGGTGGAACCGCGAGATGTGGGATAGGTAATAAACCTGCTGCCTTAGACCCGGTTTTGGTTCGATTAAATGACCTAGCTCGGGTGCTCCAAGCTAGGGCTTGTCGTCTTGTGGCTCCACCTTCATTGTCCAGTGCTGCTGCTACTGCTGCTTCTAGCAGCTTACCTTTCAGCTGCCGCCTCTGCTTTCGGCTGCTTCTGATTTATCAGTACCTACTTTGCTGTCGCGCGTAGACATTAGCAAGATGTCACACAACAGGGTCCGGACGAGCCGCCTCTCCTTGTGTGTTAAATGCACGAGGATGCTAGCGAATTCGCACTCTAAGCACGCAGCTGCAGTTGGAGTTCGAGATATTTGTGCCTGTGGCAGAGCCAGGGCATTAGGCGGCTAAGGATCGTAGGGATCGGGCGAATCGTAGTTACTGCAGTAATTTGGGGATGGGGAAATACATTTGCTGCCGAACATAAAGCAAGCGAAGTGGAATAGTTTTAAGGTCTAATTGCAATGCCAGCTAAGCAGCTGGGAAATACTTGCCAGCTGAGCTTCTGCCCAATTACCTAGACCAGGTTATTTCTTTGTCCTCAGCCATGTGCTTACATTTGCCGACGATTCAAGCAGCTGAACAATGAATGGGAGAGAGCCAGGCTTGTGCTGGCCGTACAGAGAGAGGCAGCAGTCTGCTGACCTCTGGGGTGGGCTGCTAGGGGCAGTGACCTGTGGTTTGCTTGACAGATGCCTCATCTGTTCACTTGTAGCAACCACCCTGCCTTGCAACTACATGCTCCGAGGAATCCCGGTAGGCCCGGCATTCGTGTCTGTGAGGTTTAAAACGAGTGACAGCTGGCATGCAGCAGGAGTCTGGCAGACGTAGCCGTGTCAGCTCCCACAATGTAGAGCAGACAGCATGCATGCCCCCTCCCTGTCATTCTCATGGAGGCCAACTGGAAGATTTCGGGGGGGGCATGCATTTTGCTGACATAAAACTATGGTACATGTGCCTTCTCCCTCATCGGAGAGCAGCAGGCCTACGAGACTGCGATCAGACTCGCTTGTGTACTCCAGTTGTGGCTGCTTGCAGTTTGAGGGGCAAGACCGGTAAGCAAGAGAGACATCTGCCAGAGCAAGGATCTTGCTCCAGTTGCCTACCAACTAATAGGTCATAAGCTGCTGTGCTCACTGACGGCATTGTCGCAATCGCAGCTAAGTTATGACCATTTCAAAGCTCTGCATCAAAGTCGCACATTCCTTTGACTGCGGTCTGAGTGCAGGATGCAGGTGGGGTGAGCCTGCAGGCTAGACAGCCATTCCCACGTAGCATCTTCACAAACAGAGTGCCACTAATCACTGCTCGAAAAGAATTCGCGAGAGAGCTTGCTACAAAGTCAAATTAAATCCCTTTGATGGAGCTACCAGTACGTGAGGGGCGAGAATAGAAGAGCGCCTGGCTTCTGCAGATCTTGCAGGAATGTTACCATTTCCATCCTTAGCACCTGCAGCTTTTGCAGTGAGTGTCAAGAGTTTTGCAGTGGAATCTGTGAAATGGCTCTACTGCTGAATTCTTGAAATGCCATTGCAGGCATTGCCAAGTGACTTCCATCTCAAGCGTTACGGTAACCTTGGGGCTAGCTGGAATAAAATACTGGATTGTTGCAACCTGATTAGAACCTGGTTAGACAGCAGCATGAATGCAGGCCTTCGACATTGCTGTGACGGCAGGGCTTATTCTGCAGCAATGCAGTGTGGCACACGCTAATGGTTGCTTTCAAATGGCCTTACGATGACTGAATCCGTTCAAACCCACGAATACAGTCGCCACTTAATATATATATATATATATATATATACATATTATGGTATATATATATATATATATATATATATATATACATATTACTTATATTACAAGTTACTTTCGTCTGTACATCACCGAGTGCCGGTGCTTGATGGAATGCAGATGCAGTGGGTCCAGCAGCTCTTGTTCCTGCCTGCTAAGCAGCTACCGTGGCTGAGTAATTGAGGAGCCAGATACAGCTACTTTCCATCGTGGGATAGAAGTCACACACGATGGCGAAACAGTCTCTGCAGTCTGGCCAGAGAGTTGTATTGGCTCAGAGATTTTTGCTTCCCTATGCTGAAACTTGAAACACTCAGCTGCTGCTGTGACAGTTCGCGTTTTGGTCTGGCCGTGATAGACCAGGAGGTAAGATGCTAGCTCTTCAGACTGACGTTGTGGGTTAGAACGTTCAAGTAGGCGATGCTTCATTGCCAACTGCAAGTGTTGGTGATAGCCGTTTAGGCGCTTCAGCCACGTTTGCAAATGAGACTGTTAAGTCCGCTAATATTTGTGTTTACCCTTCACCTTGCTGCTTCTACTGCTATGCACTTTTACTGGAACATTACAGCCTGGATATTGCAGGTAACCCAGGGGTTGCACTTCCTGCGGGATTTACCCTTTTCACAAGTTGTCCCTGTGTAGGCCAGATATGCAAGATGAGACAGAAGGAGCTGGAAATAAAAAAAAAACATGTGTGCAAAATAATGCATCTCTGCATACTTGCACGGGTGCTTGCACCTTATGTAGAAGGGAGAGAGAGAGAGAAAGAGAGAGAGTCAGAGAGAGAGAGAGAGAGAGAGAGAGAGAGAGAGAGAGAGAGAGAGAGAGAGAGAGAGAGAGAGAGAGAGAGAGAGAGAGAGAGAGAGAGAGAGAGAGAGAGAGAGAGAGAGAGAGAGAGAGAGAGGGATGAACAGAAGAGAGAGCATCAGTTTGCTTCTCATAGCTCCTATGACTCCGCGACAGATGGAAGTCAATGCTAGCAGGCGCAGCTGGCTCGCTAAGGTCAAATGGCTCTGATTCCCGTCGAAACCGACAGCTAGGTTGCCCTGCTACAGAGCCAGATTTGCCTCAAACCAATCTCAAATCCTTTGGAGAGCATCCCTTTAGTTTGTATGCTCCCAAATCCTGGAACTCACTCCCGACTGATGTTCACGACATTACCGACTTGACTGCATTTAAGCAGAAATTAAAAAATGCGCTTGTTCTTAGCAGCATTTTCTGGGTCCATGGGAATTGTCCTGTGTGTGCTCATGGATGCTGACAGTATGCTTGCTATAACTAACCAATTGACGATCAGCTGTCACAGACGATGCAAAGTCCCCAGAAAGAGATTTAGTTCTTTTAGGGTGCTGCAGGAATGTCTTAATAATATCAGACAACTGCTGCACCTGAAGGCTTCAGCCCCATCTCAATACATGGCGATCCAGCAGCACTGAGATTTTCTTTAATATAAGCCAGGACGAAGTGTAAAACGGCCAACTCCTGGCCACCGGTTGTTTGCCACGAAGTGTTCCGAAATATACTGTATCAATCTTGACTGGTGTCATGAACAGGAGCACCTTCAAGCTAGCCAACTTAAGCTGGCAGATCTTCACTTGGCAGAGCCGATCCCCTCAAATCAGAAGGAGGCTGGATGGAGTCTAGCTGTTACGAAATAAAGCCTTGCAATACACCTCCTTCATCGTCGTTAGCCATAGCTGGTGCATGCCTGTTGGTGGAGCAAGCATCTGAATTTACGGCTCTGCACTCTGCTGTAGACAGCTGCCTGCTCCTCTGCTTCGTCGCCTTCGTGGCAATCATGTGTGACTCGCTTATGAGCCCAGCGTTCCATATAAACCCAGAACTGCTCTAGTGCTGGTCGTCTTGACTGCCGGTTAGGTTCTGCCAGTTCCTGGCATGGCAGCAGTGCCTGCTGATCCCCGGATGGCTTGCTGCTACTTTACTGGAATGGGCTTCAGAAGTTGGGGGCTTGTCCTAATGGACCCATGTTTACATGACTTGCCCATAGTCCTATTGAGGCTCACAAGTACCTAGAACTCGGAGTTGTGCCTGTCGAAATCCGAGGTGCAGCATATCTTTACCTCCTGCAAGTAAGGTCAACAACGATCTAAGAGAGACAGGTGTTGTTCAGGTAAATACCGGCCACTGCAAATCCCGGATAGCCAGAACTTTGTTCGTACCTGGTACGTGCGCAGTCTGTATATGAGGCCTGAATGCATTATTTTCTTTAGATGAACGAAAGTTGTAAGAAAGGCAGCTGCTTACGCCGTCTCCCGTTTCCTGCCGCAGCTGCTACCAACCTACAGCCTGCCTAAGAAAATGTCTGCTGGTCTCAATCTCTTCCGATCCCTTAGCTCTGGGTCCCTGCCTTCCTTACCTGGATACCTCTTCTCCGAATCCTTCTCCTCCAGATTTACTAAGATCCATGCTGTTGTTCATACGTGACAACACGAGTCCCACTAGCTTGTTGTGAGTCGGTTTTTGTTTGGTATGCCATGTTTTTGAGACCAAGCTCCCAACGGCTGCATACAACACGGCACACTCATCTTATCTTACAGAGAGCGTCTGAGGCTGACAAGCGACGATGCTCAGCAGGACTGCATCGTCGCCTACGGCTGTACCAGCACAAGATCTTCGTCGCTGGTGAGCTCCTTGCATGGTCTAATGGTAGGACAAGTTATGTTCGATCGACGCATCCCAGACTTAAGCTATCGCCTTGCATGCGTTGTTCGAAATGCTGTCAGCGCCCGGGCCTCGGCTGCAGCCAAAGCTGCAGTTTTCATAATCCATTGTTGGGTTACCACCACTGTAACCAGGCAGTTGCCTTTATTTGCTCACGGTCGTGGCGTTTCGCGATTTCCTTGTGGCATCATTGCATCCGCTGAAGATGCCAGTTGGGGGCATTTAGAGTTTAGTCAAAATGCTAATAGCAAACAAATGCACACTATTAACAGCCGGTGTCCACTGCCAGGAGAGTCCTGGCTAATCGAGCACTAGTTTGAAGGAAGACGATGCCTGAGATTTCCAACCCTTAGATTAAGTCAGAGATGACAACCGATGGCTTCCCATTCACTGACTAACAAAGAAAGGGACAAGTGCCCTCCGAGTTACCGTGAATGAGCACTGACGAGTGCATGCTGATTCTCATTTGTCTGTTTTTAGCCACTTGCAGCATTTCATAGGATTTCTTGAGATTTCTAGCTAGAGCTCTGGTGCAAAGCCACAACATGGCATGCACAGCTGGCCAGGAGAAAGAACCCCGGGTTTATATGGCTTGAGCTGAGCGATGCAGTGCCTGGGCCAAGCAAGCAGCTTCGCTGCTCCCTAGTTATGGCTACCGACACTTCCATTCGATTATTCCATGCCGTGATTCACGGCTCTCAATATTTGCCTTTGATGGTGACGGCAGGATTTTGAATTCTACCAAGTTATAGCTGCTCGATCGATGCTGACTTGCCATTGTTTAAGAAGTCTGTCCGGAGGACTAGGGTGGACCGGCAGCTAGCGAGCCTTTGGAGTAATAGAATTGGATTCGAGCCCTCGTCGTGCAGACAAACTACCCCAGCTTGTCGAATAGACTGGTGCGACAAGTATTTTTTTTCACGCAGGAGCTCCAAGCTTGTATGCATCGGGCAAGCTAATGCTTGCACCGGGCTCTTTGCAGGGTCTGCCGATTGCTGGAAGCAGAAACAGCCAGGAGCTGAGTAGCATGCTGTCCACGGTAAGGAGGTGGATAATGCTGGGAGCCAGTAGTCGCATCCACGCCCCCCTAATCCATGTCTGGTCAATCGCTTTGCTAGGCCTAGCAACGGCTCAGGGCAGCTCATCCTTCATCTGATCGCTGGATGGCCAATGATAGCCACCGTCGCCTCTGCTGCTGCTGCTGCTTCTGCTAATACTCTTGTCTTTGCACCTAGGTCGAGGGGCTCGTGGAACGCTACTTAATCCAGGACCGGATGCGAGAGGGTAGGTTCGGTCGTCAGCTTCACGAGCGCCAGTCCGTCGGTTGGCATCGCTTTGCTAACTGGTCTCTGATGTCTGAGATGGCCTAGAAAGGTCAGCCATCTGATCCTGCTGCTGCAGCTCCTGGCTTTCAAGGCCCACCGAACACACTGCCTAATCATTATGATTCACTTCCTGGCAGCAGCAGCAGCAGTGGTAGTGTGGTCCACCAGGAATCTAAGCGAAGCAGTGCAAGGCAGTAGTACCGTGCAAATCTTAGCTCACTTTGAGCCACTTCGTGCACCTGCTGCAGGGCCTGGCTGCTGCAGGCAATGATTGGCCATCGTACGCTCTCTTTCTCGCTCACTTCCTATCTATCCGTTTGATTCTGCATAATTCGGAGCAGCGCTGCCAGCAGCGCTCTCAGCTAGATCACGGAATCTGGCGACTGAAGGATGTTGCTCCTCTTCATTTTGTGTGCAGCAGCCATGAGGATGGCAGATGCTTACTGCAGCAGCTCCGGCACCAGCAAGCGGGCACCAATTGCAGAACTGCATAGGAATCACAAAGAGTGCTCCAAGGCAAGGGCAGGCATGCGCCCAGCAGCCGAGCTTAAAGCCGAACCCATCAGTGCCTGGCCGACTTGGCTGCACCAATGGCTGAGCTGCTGAAATGGAATTGCTGTGCTGGCTCTTAATTCCAGGAGATGTGCACCATAGAAACTCAAATGGACATTGTGCTAGGTCAAGTGCACTGCAGAATTGCCGGTGAGAGAGCTAGATGCGGCTAGAGGCAGCACCGCTTGCCCTGTTGCTGCTGCTCCTGCGGCTGCTGCCGGGCTCTCGAGTGGGCCGAATCTGTGCCCTCCGCCCTAACACCCTGTGACGTCTATTTGCAAAATCTCAAGACACTGCAGTGGGAATGCTGAATCGCGTACAGCACCTGAGGCCGAGCACGTACGACACTTATCTTTCTCATCGAGGTGTGTCGATGTACAAGCAGCTATGAACGTCTAGCTACCTCTGTGCTACCTGAAGTTTGTAGACTGTTAATTACCGGACGGTGTTAGGAGTCCTACTAACTGGCAGGGTGGAGCGAGTCAACCGAAGACCCCTAAACTTCTGGTTGAACAATTGAGAGACACCAGATTGCACCTGGATTCCTTCCCGGCCGTCGAACAAGCTTATATGCATAAGTCAAGTTTGCACTATTGGGCTATGCCCAATAACCATACCATACCATACCATACCATACAGGTATCGCATTCCGGGAAAATCGCTAATGTGGCTTCACTCCTCCGCGAGATTACTTTTGGGCCCCTGCTAGGTTATTGCTGCATGCTGCTGCTGTCTTCTTGCTAAATCCACGAACTCGTGACTTTCTGCAAGCTCTCATCTAGAAAGACAACATTAACAATGATTATGCAAATTCTGCCTAAGCAGGAAGTAAATCAGAAGCAGCATGTAACTACAAATGAAGTAGCTACCGATCTCTGCATCACAGGCAATGTACTGATTGCAAACCAGCCAAGAGCATGTTTCAAGCTTCTATTTTAAATCGATAGTTCGTTGTATTGCATTTGGCTTCTTTTCTTTCCAGGTGTCAGTGGGTTCGCCAGGCTGCTGCCAGGCGACGTCTATGAGGCAGTCATTCGCATAGGCGAACAAAAGTGGAAGTCCCGTGGCCGAATCGCCAAAGATGGCTCTCAGCATTGGAGCAAAGATGCACACACGTACTCCATTCGTTCGGACTATTATATGAAGGTCAAGGTTAGATTTGGCCTAAGCTGGAACTGCACTGATCAAAATAATATTCTACATGGCTGTATTACTATTCACTGAGTTAGAAGTATCTTACTCATGATTTATGTAGCAACTTTCCAAAGAACTAAAGGCGTGCTAATCCCACGGCCTCATTTATTAAGTCCCATCGTGGTTATCGACCAGCTTGAAGCTAGTAATAAAGGATTTCTTACTGCAAAAATTCGAACCCACGACCTCGGTCGCGAGTCTTATTCTTACTTGGAGCAAAATGCAACTTCGCTGACAGATGCTTCTTGTCAAAGCTACATAACAGACCGAATTGGTAGCCCCCGAGGGGGCTGCCACATTTTTTGCTACTGACTCAGTGGCCGTCTGCCAATGCATTCAAGGCATCTCAGCATGTGTGTGTGGTTTGCCGTTGCCCGTCGGTCGTCGGTCGTCAGTCGGAAGTTATGTTAGATGTTCAGTTCACTTACAGCCGTATTTGCAAATTATTGTGGATCTATTTATTTTCTTACTCCCTTCCAATACTATTTTTGTCAGGTCTAACCTCTAATTCGAGTAGCTTAAGCTGCACAGTGTAACGTCAGGTCTGGATAGACATAGCCAATTGAGTCAGCTGTCTCTGCCTCCAGCCATTCGGCTAGTGTCACAGCCTTTGCCTGTAAAAGTTTGGCTGCCTTAGCTTGAAGCTGAAAAATGCACGATGAAGGCTTGTAGCTTGTTTTCGAGTATTTTGATATGCCACCATCCACACTTGCATGCTGACCCTGTGCATGTCATCCCTAACCATGTAATTCATGTTGTTTATCAAGCATGATACCACTCACCATCAGATCGAGTTTCCTTTGCAGCAAACATATATTTGCATGCTGACCCTGTGCATGTCACCCCTAACCATATTATTCATTTCGTTTGTTTTTCAAGCATGATTTTACTTACCATTCAATTGCATTTCACTTTACAGCAAATGTAAAGCGCCTAGAGAGAGACTAAGTTCTCTGAGGGCGCTTTATCAAGTGAATTATTATTATTATTATTTATTATTATTATAGTGCCTAGAAAAAGATTGAGTCCTCTGAGGGCACTTTATCAAAAGCAGTATTGTTATTATCATGCAGTCATCGTCAGTGACTGCTCTCGGCAATTTATTTGCCACCCTTTAGCCCACTCGCTGCATGCTGGTGTGAGAAGCCAGCAATCAGAGCCAGAAGCTGATCAAATCGTCTCCTTCAGCTAAAACATTCAAGTGGCCCATTGGACAAATGCTGAAGTCGATAGACATTCAAACCAACGTCGTCTGCCGATCATGATGGTGGATAGTACTAGCGGCATACCCGAGGGCAATAGACAATTACCATGACTTGCCTTTATGCTTGTGACACTCCATGGAGCGACGTGTGGCTGTGGTATCGATGACATCACTAGCTAAAACCAGGACTTGAATCATCGACCCTCAATTATGTTGCTGCCCAATATAGTTCATTCATGTTTTGTATGTTCTTAATATTGTGAACTGCAAGTACCGTAATAATAAGCATTATCATGTGGTCATTCTAAGTGAACCCGCGAGGGCCTCACGTTTATCAATTAACTTTCGGAAGTCGAAGAAACCAGATTTTTTATATCTGGTGCGATCAATTTGGCTAGTATAGAAGTTCTAGATAGCAGAATGTCAGCTATCGTCTGCAGTCTTGTATTTTTTAATTAGAAGCTTCTTCCACTGCTCGTGAGGCATGTTTCAAGTTAACAGTTTTGTCTGTGTAGCCTATCAGCTGAGATTCAATTACCCCATTTACTGTATTCGTGATAATCAATGTATGCATGCCATGCTAAAGGATCATAACTTACTAAACACACATCTATTCATCGCCACTTTTTTTCCATCTCGACTGCACCGGCAACTGATTGTGAGTGGTGAATGATATAGATGCTGGGTGGGTGGCATAGACGTGATTGTCGATGCGTCGTGTGCCTGAAAACCACTCTTCAAGTGCTGCCCACATGTAGTACAGAAATTAACCGGTAACAGATCGTTGGTGGAACCTCATAGCGAGTATCCACTCGATGAGATCTAATGGCTATTCGAAAGAAACTCTTGATGCTTTCTGTGTATGAAGCTTAGCTTCCGCGAATCAGGTTGCCGGATGTTGGTAACATTCCGAGCTACTTACTTTGCCTGCTGATATGGGGCAGGTGCTACAATTATGCCGGTATAAGGCTCCGGGCAGGTCAAGTGATGGAACAAGAGCAATAGGCAGGGATCTCCTGAGATTAGGAGGGACACGTTTTGGTGATTGATATCTGATATGAGCTTTCGAGTAGTTCGAGAAACCATGGACATATTTATAAATTAGTTGTACAAAGTAGCTACTGTGGGATTCGGTATGTCTAGTTACTAGGAACAATAGGGAAAAGAGAGAAAGAAAGAGAAAGCACGCAACACGGGTGAACAGAGGATATAGAGAAAAGAGATAGCCACAGAGATATTTAGTGACAGAGGAAGCTTAAGGTACGAGACAGTAACGACCAAGGCTAGAGACTGTACCCAAGCGGTATTATTGTTAGGCGTAGTGATCTATAAAAGAAAAGGACTTCATTGTTCTGCATAGTTTGCGGTTCTGTGCAAATGAACTTTGAAAATGTCTAGTGTATTTGCCAACGGTCTTAATGACGCATTTAATTTCTCTGAGGATTTCTTGGGGGTTTAGCTCTGCAGACAAGGCTAACTACGTTTCTTTTTCACCTCTGGACGATCCAGACAACTGGCTTAAATTATTGTCTCATATTTTAAAATTAGAATCCCCAGGCTTTAAGGATCTTCCTCGAGAAGTAGGCGGATTTTTGCAGTAAAATCTCTTTTCCACGAATTGCTTAGACGATGCTGCTCCCTAGGAACGTCTAAAACTCGCCGAAGAGACAAGCCTGCGTTCTTTACAGATTTTCGAATGCAAAACCTTTGGACGGCAGCTGCTTGGCGAGCGGCATTGTGATGTGCTCGGTCTTATCTCGGCCATCCCGCAGGTGATCGCAATCGACGCAAGCACGGCTGGTACCATCAAGCTTAACGTGGCCACTGAATGGGAGTGAGTAGTTTCTTGCTGCCCGTTTTAAGTGTCAGTGCCAATCATCTTGGGCAAATCAGTACAGCTTGGTATCTCAGATGCAGCTTCTTAATTCAAAACCTGTAAATAGACCGCTCGCTTTCGTGTATCAACATGCTCAGTGATTTATTCAGACTGCACATGTATGCCAGCCTATGTAATGTAATGTAATGAGTTGCATATTATTTGTAGGCAAATTTTACATTGAGGTCTCTTCAGCACAGCTGGTCGCACAAGGATTTGCTTTGCCCGAGTTTCTTTAATGTAATGTAAGGTATCTCCGTCAGTAGCTCCACAAAGTCATAAAGACCATGTGGGTGTTACCCAGGAGAGTTGTTTTTTATAGCGAACTCGCAGCCTAAGCGGCTTTCGGTACGCATTCGGTAGCCAACAGACTTCGTCTCACGCAACAAAGAGAAAGTGGGAAGCATGGCAGAGTTAGAAGAGCAGTTGAGGTAGTGAGTAGCATATAAGTAGCAGTTCAGGACCGCTGAAAAAGATGTGCCATAGTCGGCAGTTGGAGAGTAGATGCCGTTGTGTAAGAATTTTGGAAGCGAGGTCCACAGTCTAGGACCTGCAGAGCTAAAGCTTCTGTCGCCAACTGTCTTTAAGTGGAGGAATGGGACAGCTAATTGCTCCATGAAGACCTCGATAGCTGTAGCTGTGTGTTTAGTGCGACGATATTTAGATCTCAGCTTGTTCCTTGCTATGTAGGATGTTTGCACTGGCTGTTTATTGTACCATCAGGCTTAATCTTTCGCTGAGAGTAATGTCATCATCTGATTATAAGTTATTTTTTATAAGAGTGTCAATCAGATCATATTTATTGCTTATCGAGAGCGTCACATAGCAGCTGCTTGGTGTGAAAAAGCAAGCGCAGCAGAAGTCTGCCTTCACGTCTGGCAGTACTAAAATTGGTTTCATAGTATGAAAACCCTACTTCTCTCTACGATAGTTACGGATTTGTACTGTTGCACTACTATTGTTATTCGCAGCCCTACAGCTAGTGAGAAGCATCCAAACCATGTCAACGTCAGCGAATGAGCATATCTGAGAGACAGAATAATTGTTGTATCTAGAAAAATAGCAGAGAACGATGATGAAGTATGTTCACAAATACCAGATATTATGTATTAAAATTGCGACTCAATGGCAAATGAAGTGTTGCCATATAAGTAGGAAGTTACAACTTAGTATCAGTAACCCAGAAAGTTCTCTGTTTTTATTATAATACAAATCTAAGAAAGTTTGACATCGGTAGCCAATCTTGTCCCCTTCCCTTTGCGAGAGGTCATTGTGCATTGCAAGTTGGGGCTCCTTTCTTATCACACGGACTTACCAGATAGCTCTCTGCAAGAGACTATGTTTGAGTTTCACTGAATAGAACCCAATGACCGGATGATAGCTAGTTCGTATAGACATCTCTTTGAGTGCTAACAGCTGGTGTGCAAATGTATTTTCACATATATATGCACAGTGTGAACACTAAGTTGGCATCTTGCATCCGCTAACTTAGGGAGCTAGAGGGCTCATTACCTCGACCAATAACAGCGTCAGTGTAAACTCGCGTTTATCCAAACTCATTTTGTCTTTAAAGAAACTTATAACTGATTCGCACCCTCGGGATACTGTTATCTTTGTGCGACTCTGGTAGACACATCGTTACTGCTGATCCAGATGATGGTGCATGCAGCCTTACATTTCTATCACGGGCTTTGCCCGTTAGAATCGATATTATGAGCATGTGTGTGTGTGTGTGTGTGTGTACATGTGTGGGTGTACGTGTATGTGTTTGTACGTCTATGCATGCACTCACACACACATTATAACTACAATAATGAATAAATGATAACTGATTTAACAGCCCATTTTGTATAGTGACAGAAGAACCTTTACAGCAATCACCACTGCTTGCAGCTGCTGCGATAAAGGATCACCCACCGCATGATTCTAACCCACGACCTCGGGACTGATGTCGTGAAAAGCAACCACCTTAACTAGTTTGTCATCAGGGCTCACCACTCAGTTGATATACTTCATTGCAGTGGCTAAACATTAACTTAATTCTCCTAGAATTCTAATAGAATATTTAACATTCCTGTTATCAAATATTAATATTGGCATCTTTTCATCCGCATTTAAGATGTGGTGCCATTTCGAATCCTTTGGTTACATGCCTCTGCGACGCCAATCACATACCAACAATGCCACTGGAATTTCTTTCATTAGAAGAGCATATTCTTACTTTGGTCAAGTCGACCTGCTTTTAACGAAGGAGCATCACCCAGGTCAGGGCCAAATTAAGTGAGAGAACAATTAGTCAATTGGCATACTTTTTACGACAGAGTTAGATTGAGATTATTACAGAAACCTATATTCAAGACGCTGGCCTGCGGCCTCAATAAGCTGTGACTGGCTCAAAACGTGGCAGCACTGTTGTCAACGGCTGTTACATCACATCACTTCTAACTTACTGGTGAGCCCTGATGGCCCACTAGGTAAGGCGGTTGCTTTCACGACCTCGGTCCCGAGGTCAGGGGTTTGATTCCTGTGGTGGGAGATCCTTTACCGCTACTGCAAGCGGTAGTGATAGCCGTAAACTCTTTTCTGTCACTATACAGAAAAGAGGATTTTTAATCAGCCAGCTAGGAAAAGACTCAGCTTGACAAATTTGTTCTGGTAAGATTGTCCTTAGCCCCAGTGAAGTTATCTCTACTATTTCCTAAGTGCATAGCCTGATCATATGTGTACTATTCAGTGCATATTATTAGCCTTTGATTTTAATAACTGACTGCTTAAAGTTTCCTTGTATTAGCCCTTGGCTATTGACTTTCTTGCAGCCAATTGTATAATTCCTGAATATAGATTAAGTTCTCTTGGGGCACTTTACATGCATCCACCCTGCGCTACCCACGACCTTCCACCACTTAGCCCAACCACCAACACCACACCGCCACCACCTACATTAGCCCTGTTACTAGTAACAATTAAGCCAAGTGAAGTGTTCTGCTAAACTTTTATGTCCGTTGTAGCCCACTGGTTCACCTTGCGGACTGGACATTTCCCGAAAATGTTGAAAGTCGGAAGCAGCAGCTCCACGTTTCTGTCAGCCGTGCCCTGTCATCGGCTTCTGTTAGCAACACGGTGAGCCATGAAGGGCTCCAAACTGTTCATCTAAAACGTTTGTTTCCTGCCGGTCATAATCTTTTGGTAAATTGACTCGCATGCAAATGCTCTCTTTGGATAAACGTTACTCGTCTCATTCCGATGTGCGTTGACTGCCCTGTCAGTGAGATTGGACCAGCTTTTGCAGCATGCAATATTTTTTCTGCATTCAAGCTTCGCTTTTCCGATTTGACCTGCAGGATCTCAATAAAAGTTCACTCGGTTGGAGGTACGGCAGACAAAACAGAGAGCAGGTGGGTCGCATTGGCGATCAAGAGCAATCCACGATATGGGCCGACGACCGCTGCGGCGAACTCAACTATCTATGGCATCACACGGTGTCCGAGGCTGCTAGTGCTGTTCTACAGGCATTGAAAACATGTTCCGATCCCTCATCGTCTCCTTTAAAAAAGCTGTCCAACCTGCTTCAACCACTGAAAGCAGCATCTGAGGTAACTCATAGCTTTGGAGGGGGCAAATGATGGTAACTGGCCATCAATCTTCGGCATTAAATCATAATAAATAAAATTAAAATTAAAACTAACTAATTTAACAGCCTCCTCTGTACAGTGACAGTGGAGCCTGTATGGCTATCCCACCACTTGCAGCTGTGATAAAGTATTGCCCACAGCAGGATTCGCACCCACCACCTCGGGACCGAGGCGTGCAAAGCAAAAGCCTTACCTAGTGTGTCATTCTTATTTTCTATTCACATCCAGATATTATTCCAGGGTTAAGCGTGGTTACTCGTTACAGCATCTCAAGGTTTTATCCTGGTGCAAATATGAATGCGAACTCAGTCTTCTTGGCTGCATATCCAATAGTGGCTTTTACTTCAGATTTTTACCTCTGCTTGGACCACAACAGAATTGAAATGAAGATCCCAGTAGATACGGAGTCAAGTAAGGGTGCAGAGTCTTATCTTAATACAAACATAATTCAGCATTATGATCATCAATTGATTATAGATTACGCAAGGTCGTGCTGAGTTTAAGCCGTTATTTCTAGTCAAATTTGAGAAGACTGTATCCCATAGGCAAGTTGTCTTTATAGCTTCAAAGCTTTTGAAAAAGTCTCTGAGCCGTCTGTAAAATAAACAGCTCATACAATGAAGGATGCGGCACTCTAATCACATATTACAGTTCGTGCACCGCGATTCATATTGAGACAGACGTTGTTCTGGTATTGATAACTAGTTTTCATGCAGTGTTGACCTGCAGGGCACAGTTAAGGCGTTAGTCTGTCGAGCCTTCTTTTTTACCATAGTAAGTGCTGTTATGAGGACTTGTTTCTGTCGCACCAACGTGTCGTATGAAGCAGCCCAACATTCTGGCATGAAAAAGTAGTCTTTGGTCTGTCATCTTTTATATTTTAGATTTAACCTATTTCCATAGTGTTCTGTACGACTTCTAGAAGGAATTGCTGTGTACCGCTATTTAATGCTCCAGTTCACACCAACTTTTGGTCACTGCCATTTTGAAACTGATCGTCAAACAAGGGGCTAATGAATTTGTCATATGTTGCAGGGATCCTCTTAAACTTTTGCGTGCCGATCTTCATAGATATCAGCCATTGTACATGTCAGCATGCAGCAAGCTCAGGCGAGCTTGCCCTCTACCACGTGTCACGTGGCCATGACAGCTTGTAGCTGCAGGCCCACGTGGCAATCTAGAATACTAGCTGTGGCATGGGGATGAGGATAGTACAAGTAGCAGTTAGCGACTTCCGTTGGTAGAGTACGGTAAGCTGAACCTGGTTTTTTGCATAAAACACTGCACGTTTTATGGTTATGAGTCAGAATAAAATTTAGTTTCATTTAGCTAATTCAAACTGCCAAGCTGTAAAGCCTCTGAAGAAGGCTGATCCAGCATCGCCTCCACACGATTTCAAGGAGAACAAGTTCGAGTGGACAATCACTGCCTCAGCCACGAAGCAGTGACATACATGCAAGTCATCTATAAGGGATACTCTTTATTTGCAGCTTTGCTCTAGGAAGTTGTGGGGCTGCTGCTGGCATGTAGGTGTAGGTGTGCTAGCTAGAAGCCTTACACTGTATGGCCACCAGCTCTGAGTTAGAGCACCGTTTATCTGTAATTAATGTTGTTATCTTGTGGTCGACGAGATGACTCGCCTTACGAGATAAATTCCCTAGAATTACCGAAAGGGCACTGATCTTGATTCCAACAGATTGTGCTTCTTTTGGCGAGACCATATAATGCGAGCGAGGTACGGGCACAGATTCCTGTCTGACATGGTTTCATAGGCTGTTCAGTGCAAACTTGCTTACCTTGCCACGATAAAGAAAGACCCGTAATAATGGCAACAGAGCATTTTACAGCCCACTAAGAGACCTAAATCTCCTTCTAGTCTCTGTAAATTAGCAAAGCACCAGGCCAAGTAGTAAGTGAAAACGCAAATGGTTTCAGCACATATGAGCACTTTAAAGGAAGTTCTCATAAACAAAGAAAAGGCTTTTACGAACTGATGCATTTACAGCTTTTTCAAACATAGTAAGGCCTGTCAGGTGATGCAATTCTTTTTACAACATACCGGGGTTACTCTCGGTTATGGCACAGCCTCCTGTTATAGTCAATTGCTAATAGTGTATGTAGCCTCTCAAATGGCTAAAGATTGTTAAGAATATTTTCTTTTCTTACAGTGTTCTTAGCTGTATAATTGCTGGCCTTCAAGCAAACTTCTTGACTTGAGAGATGGACTCATTAAAGATCCAGATCAAACCAAAAGTATATAACTGTTAGTGGGGTATTGTATACGACGACTAAGTTATTTGCTGTTCCGGATTGCACATAATAACGATAATAATAAAGATAATGATAATACATTTGTATAGCACCTCAAAGAACGACTTATTTGTAAGCACTTTACACATGCTTTAACGGAAGCATGATCAAACGGTTTGTGGTAACATGCACAACAGGCATAACATGGCTTGAGGTGACATGCTCAGTGTCAACATGTAAAATATGGTTAGTAGCCATCAGGCTGTATTCAGATGCCATAAAAAAGTGGGTACTGAACTGCATGCCCATTCGGGGCACTCTGGTTGCGGCACCATGCTGAATGCTCATCGGAAATTTAGGGCTAAGGTGAACTGAGTTGAGCTAACCAGCATTTGACCTCTTTTTCCGCCACCGGTTACTGCATGCTGTTGATGTGCAACAGCAGATTCTGGCCTTGCTGCTCGATGGCCTCAACAGCACTCGATTCGGCTGGACGAACTTTGTAGATGTGGAGAAGCGGTGTTCCGATGTGCACAGCTTGCTGGCTGCGAACTTGCGTTGTGTGCTGCAAGCGCTTGCACGACGACTCATCTTATGATGCAGCTAACGTCGACGATGGCTACAATGGCCTTGAACCCCTGAAGAGGTACTGGTGCCGTAATCATCGGTTGCTGCAGTATTAAGTTGACCGTCCTTCGCAGTCGCTGCGTTATAGCTCGACAAGCTAGAATTTATCCAAACTGAAAGGGCTTTCGCTGTACTCCGATAGATTCTCAACCTCATCCAAACAAGATTCGTGTCCTCCTGTCTTGGCTCATTATTTGATTCTTATGCTCTATTTTCTTCGTCAGCTTACTGTGGAAAATTGGCACAGCAGCCCTGTCCTGCTTATATTGGACAGACAACTACTCTCCTACTGCCGACTATGGCTCATCCTTTTTCAGCGTTCCTGAGCTGCTACTTCCATGCTACTCACTACCTTGAGTGCTCTCCTGACTCTGCTATGCTTCCCACTTTCTCTTTGTTGCGTGAGACGAAGTCTGTTGGCTGCGTACCGAAAGCCGCTTAGGCTGCGAGTTCGCTATAAAAAAACTCTCCTGGGTAACACCCACATGGTCTTTATGACTTTGTGGAGTTACAGACGGAGATATATTACTAAAACCAAATATCCGTAAAAGTTGCGATGTAGTTCCTTACCCAGTAGATGTTTAAATGTACTCAGAAATGTCACTAAACACTTCGACGCTGTCTCATGACCATCTCATGTGCTGAGGGTGCTATGCAAATTTATTATTTTTACTATATGCGGAATGCCAATCCCGCTAACTAAAATGACTGCTTGCATAGTTAGCCCCCACATGCAATTGTTGTTTACTATTAGGGACTGTCTACCACAGGACATGCTAAAAATCAAACTAGCTCCGTGGTTCTGTCGACGTTGGAATATTGCAATAACACTTTAGCTGGGCTAATAAAAATAGCCATTATGCCAGTGCAGCCAATGATGAATATGGTAGCAATTCTAGCTGAACAATCCCAGAGATTGAGCCACGTGGCTCCTATTCTGAAAGAAATGCAATTGCTCTTGGTCGATCAAGGGATTCAAATCAAAATTCTTATGACGACCCACAAAGCCCGTCATGGCTGGGCTCCTTCATACCTAACTAACCTGCGGCACCAGTTTCAGCCTTCTCATGCCGTCAGGCATTCTCAGACAATAAGTTGTCATTTACATTTCTTTCCTTTAAGACCATTGGTCAACGAAGCTTTTGTTCTGCATATATAAGATTGTGGAACTTACTTCGATTGTTGCAAATTCATTCTAGCTACCGTGAGCTACTATTAATTTCGTGAATCTTTTGTTTTTTTTATTGCCCTCCTGACTCAGCCAGGCTTCTCACTTTTCACTTTCTCACTTTTAGTTTGTTTCCAGCGATACAGTCTGTTGGCTATATGGACGCTATATGGGCGCTATATGTTGGCTATATGGGCTCTGGAAGCTACTTAGGCTTTGTGTGACCACAGGATTTCTTTCGCCTAGCACTCGCTCAGTCCTTGTGCCTTTGCGGAGTTAATGCTTAGAAACCTAATAAATTTCACGTAGCAAAGATAGTCGTGTAGCCCTTTAGCTCAGGCTGCTTATTCACTCGATTCACACCTGGCCTAGGCCTTGCAAGCTCGGTGCCATCTTTCTCCTTCTTCTTTCTTGGCCTCGCCTCATACCTAGCAGGCTTCCGTAGATGCGAAGACCACGACTCGCCGATGTGCTGCGAAGGGCACTGGGAAGGCGGCAGGGCGTCGAGTCACGCCGGCGCAAGCAACGACAGCATGGAGGCAGAGAGCTTGCGCTCTGCAGCCACCTCGGCCACGGCAGATTCTGGCATTCATCCGGGCTGCTTGCGAGTCCCGAGATCTCACCACAACGGCAGCCTCCTCCACGGCTGCAGGCCGACAGCCGCGGCTGGAGCTCCAGGGCTGGGTTGCAGTGACCTCGACATTGTAGCCGTGCAGCATCTGGCCAGATGCGAGCAACTGCTGCAGGTGAGCCCAGTCGGAGGACGAGAAGAGCCTTCGCTGTAATCCTGCACTCGGGTGGCGGGCGACTCTTTCTTCCCAGCGGTCCGAAGTAGTCAGCCTTGTGTGGCAGGCGACGTCGCTGTGTCACGGGTGGCCCACTTTGAGCACTGCACTTTCTGCA
This sequence comes from Cristatella mucedo, assembly GCA_009760855.2. NCBI lineage: Eukaryota > Metazoa > Bryozoa > Phylactolaemata > Cristatellidae > Cristatella > Cristatella mucedo. Next base: position 6,666,042 of record WPIO01000004.1, on the reverse strand, counting down.
GAGGTTGCAGAGTAGAGACAGCCTGCAAGCCGAGAGAGACAAGTGGACTAGCCAGCTCGTCCAGCAGACCCAGCTGCTGGCGTCCTTGCACTGCCTGTCCACGCACGGCGGCCTGCTCAGGCCCGACGGAAGCATTGATGTCAGCAGAGGTAAGCTGCTGCTGCTGCTGCTGCCGAAACGCCGAAGGCTCGCGCTAGCTGTCCGTTCAGCCCGTTGCCCAGCTGTTGCATGCACCGTCGGAGCTGTCGAATGCACCCTGTTTTCACGGTAAGCCGCCGCTCGGCGCTAGCCTCTGCGAAATTGGCGAAATGCTGGAGCGGCAAATAGATGGACGCTCCGGTGCTAACGTCACTCTCGTGCCGAGCCGTCGGAGCGAGAGCTCCTTGGACAGAGCCTCCGACGCCTCTACCAGCCTCGCACTTGCGTCGTCTGTGCTGCCTCGACTGCTTCTCACCTTCTCTTCTTCGCTCGCGGCTGAGTCGGTTGGCCAACTTGGGATATAAAAAACATACATATATATATATATATATATATATATATATATATATATATATATATATATATATATATATATATATATATAATTAATTTATGTAGCGCCCCAAGAGAACCTAATCTCTATTCAGGCGCTTCACATATGCCTCGGGGCTCGAGCCCACGACCACAGTCAGAATTTGATCGGGGCGAGCACCTTAACCGCTAGACCAAACCAGCTCGAGCCGAACTCCCTATGCCCGGGCTGCAACTGAGCTCTCCACGGTGTTGTCTCAGCTTCGGCCTAAGCTTCAGCCGGCTCGGTCGTCCTAAAATAAATAAATAAATAAATAAATATATATATATATATATATATTTGATTCATTTGTATAGTGCTCTAAGTTAACATGGTCTCTGTCTAGGCAGTTCACATGTGGGACGGGGCTAAAACATATGCCCTTGACTTTGGCCAGACTTTGGGAGAGAAAACCTTAACCGCTGACCTTAACCTTAACCGCTGACCAGCTCAGCCTGGAGTGTGGAGATACCTTCCCGTACATGCTGCACATGTACCGCGATTTGGCTCACACCCAAGCTTCGGTTTGTGGCGGTACAATTATGAACACATGGAGCAATTGAATAGCTTCAGCATCAATGGCCTATGCTTACGAAAAGTGCAGCACCAAAGAGATCCACTGTTGGCAAACAGCCAGCTGGCTAGCCAGCATAGATTCCATACAAGGCTTTCAGCTGAGCAGTCGCAGCTGAGCTGCCGAGTAGAGAGTGCAGTGCCTGTCGGCTCCTCGAAACACTCAAAGCACTCCCCGGCAGAACACCTGTCAGAATCTTGCGCTGGCTTCGATAGAGCGCTTGCCGGCGACCTGACTCTCGGTTGAGCTGACCGGTAGATATATATAGTGGTCATCAGCTGACCGAGCCACTCTGCTCGCTTGCCTCGAGGCTGGGAGCAGGCGGTCTGAATAAGTTCAGCTGCATCCGGCTGCACCACTCTTCTTTTTCCCTCCTTGCACGTGCACTCTTCAATTCAGGGACTGCCGGGCTACCTTCTATACGCAAAGCTATCGTGCAAAGCCTCTCAAAGCAAAGTTTTTTTTGCAGTTCTGGACTACCAGCCGGGAGTTTCGGCAGCCACTGAGCCGGTTCGAGAGTTCTGGTGCCGCGCTACTAGAGGTAGCAAACTCTACCTGACCCGGGAGCAATTCATTCAGTCACTGGAAAGAATGCACATCGCCGGAGTAGGCTGCGACGGATCTGACACCCTCATCAATCGAAGTGAGTGGACCTGCTATTAACCTTGAGGACCGTGGCAAGCTAGGGCCGGCCTGGCGGCTGCAGGCCGGCTTTGAGAAGACTCAGCTGTCTGCTACCTATCCCTTTGTGCCTGCTCAGGAATCCTGCCCGAGCACTGCTTTGAGGTGGGTCGCTCTAGGGCAGCAAAATCGTGGGGCGGCTCAAGACTGGGAGGATGGCCTTGTCAGCTTTTCTAATTTTCCCGATATGGTATAGCTCTTCAATGGGGGTGAGGAGGATAAGGAGGAGGAGGAGTGCCCACAGTAGGCCGTCTTGACAAGTTATCTTCACTTGCTGCAGTTGAGTGAGCAAGTTCAACACTACAGGTAGGCCATCAATGATTTTCCTTTGAATTTTCCTCCTCAGATACTCCAGGCAGAACGCAGTCGGACTGGCGAGCGTTCGTAAGCGACTGGTAGTGTTGCGTGGGCTCGGCTCAAGCGATTGCCTTTGCAACGGTTTTTCGACCCTCTTCGGCTGCACTGCTCGTCCGATCGGACGGTGCAGCCTGTAAACTCGTCTCTGTTGCTGCTACCAGTTTGCCAATTTAGACCTTGCACAAAAATCAAACTCGCCGTACTAGTGAGCCACAGATGCATAAACACCAGAAGCTCCCCGTCTACTTTTGGCACAGCGATATATCCGAGTGGCCTTAAAGCTATTAATTGTTGACGGTCCGGTCACATTTATGTTTACAGGCTTCCAGCTTATTTATGCTTCGCCAATTACCATGCTACGGTATCGTATTTTTAGGCTTCAATTGTCGATTGTCTTTTTGTCGAATCTGTCGCTGAGAACTTTCCTGCTTCGAAATGGCTCGGAGGAGCCTAATCTGTTGCTTAATCAGGAGCTGCTGGTGCATCTGTTTTGTTCTCACTGATCGTTTGCTCCCAGTCACTCACCCCGACGGTGCCCTTCAATTTGTTCTTGCCGGGAGACAGAGCTCCATCAGATGGATGGTAGTAATAATAATGATACATTTGATTATCACCCTCTGAGAATGTATCTTCTTTATAGGCACTGTACATATGCTGTACAGGAATCATGATCTTACAGTTAACTGTAGCACGCCCGGTGTCAGCCTGCATAACATCGGGAGTAATATACACAGTGTCATTATGTATATATAGTACGGTTAGCGTTTGCACTTGGCTAGCCAAATTTGTCAGTGTCGGCATACGGTTGCAGTCGCATACTCTGCTGCCTCTGTAGCACGCAGCCTAATGGCCTCGCACATCGTCGGCAGTGCACTGTTCCCGTCGCAAGTCCGGTCAAGGCTGGTCGTCACACTGCCCCAGCTGATCGACTTCATGACGGAGAGGTCCTACTACAACTTGAACGACTTCGCCACCGACGTGGCTGCAGAGCGTAAGTCGTTGATCGTGGTCGCTCTGACGTTCTTTCCGGGTACCTTAGCTCGGTCGTGCTGTTCGTGGTAAACCAGTCGGCTAGCCCTTCCTGAACGCCTTCGTCATCGTCCTTTACACCATTATTGCACCCCCTTTGAGTGGCGCCTCAAGCAGCAGCTGCGAACCCATGCAGTCAAGATCGGCTGCCGTTGATCGCCCAAGCGATTCCAGTCCGCTTCTGATGTATTGCTCTCCTTCTTTTGTCGTTCTTATTTTTCTTCCCGAATTTCATTGGCTTGGCTTCAACACGGCTGCGTTCGGTTAAATGCACCGGCTCTCATAGCGTCTTCTCATAGTTCGGCGAAGCCACAGGGACGAGCTCGCGAGTCTGACGTTTGCAGTGTGGCTTCTGGACAGCCTCAAGTCGGGCAACTCGGTGATCATCTGGCGAGCTATACGCTCGCTGCAGGACACGGTGCCCGCCGACGAGGTGGTTCGAATGCTGCTCGGTCACCTGTCCGCGCCGCACATCAACGAAGGCGCATCAGCTGCTGCAGGTAACACAGCAAAGAGTGGTTCGGCACGTAGCGGCTGGTAGGCCTGACCAATGGCTAGTATGTGATGGTCACCACTCACTGGAGCCGTCAGGGTTCTGCAGTTGGTGCTAAATGTTAATGTGACAGATCGGTGGTCAAATCGATATAACTCGGTCGGACGTCCGCTTTGCTAAAGGTACTCCGTGGCTTAGGTCGACGAAAGTGATGGGAAGGAAAAATGGCCGATTCAGTCTGCTAGGAATAAGCTTCTCACTCTAGCTAATCTTAATATTGAGCTGCATTCATTTTAGCATTGTTTCGCCTTCTGTTACTCTAGTAATTAAAACTGCCTCTGTTTCTTCCATTGTTTAGAGAGTTTTGATGACATAGCTCTTCGCATAACGGAATCTAGACTGTCGAGCTCACATCCACAACTCCATCTGCTCAATGAATGTCTTCACTCTATTTTCCCCGACTCTGGCATTTCCCGTCTAGCCATCGTGGGCTACGACTTCTACGCTACATTACCTTTAAATAAATAAATGAATAATTCATTTGTATAGCGCCCAAAGAGAACTTAATCTCTATTCAGGCGCTTCACATTTGCCTCAGGGCTCAAGCCCACGACCTTAGCGAGGCCTTGGTCGGGGCGAGCACCTTAACTACTGGATTTTATTATCGACTGGCATCGTAACTCAGCCGTCCTGAGCTTCTTTTTCCATGCTACTCACTACCTCAACTGCTTTCCTGACTAGGCTACGCTTCTCACATTATCTTTCTTTTGAGATGAAGTCTGTTGGCTACCGAATGCATACAAAATGCAGCTAAGGTTGTCAGTGTGCTATACAAAACTCCAGCGTAACATCCACATAGTCTTTGCGGGTTTGTTTAGTTACAGATGGAGAGACATAATCAAGTCCGAATGCTCACCAAATGCCACGTTGCCCCTAGCGTGCCCTGGAGAAAACTCTCCTTTGTAGAATCCACTTGCCTTCTTAGTTTTTGGGTGTAGCAAGCGGAGACTTATCCATGCATGGGCACTTATATAGAAACACAAACATTCGAATATACACAATGCATCACATACATGAAGTCACAGGCTTCGGAGACAGTTTTCTCTATGGTTTCTTGGCTAGTTCAGTTAGCTTGCTGGTATACTCGTGTGTTTTTCTAGAGTTGCTCACAGGACCAGCTAATCTATGCGTGTATATGCATGCAGTGAACAGCTTTATTCGGAATTTTTTGTTAAGCCTAACCGTTTTCGCCGTGCCGTGCAGCGCATTTCAGCACTTTGTCTTGGCACAATGGTCTACTCTCCTTCGACCATCAGTGTGCAATGCAGGCCGTCGATGGTCCGTGTAGCCGCCTTGATATTTTGGTTTTTCAATTTGATGTGCGTTTCCGCTCAGACGAAATGGCAAAGCGTCGTCAGATTGAGTGCAGACAGTGACCAGCTTAATGTCTCTGGTTCTGGAAGTGCTTGATAGCAGGCAGTGAGTCAGACATTTGACCTCAGGACCGTGACTATTTTTACAGCAATGAGGTTAACAATATCACACTATTACGTTTGAGTCAAGTTGGAACCAGCGAATCACATTATCATAATGCCTGCTAGCCAGTGAAAAATGACTGGCTAGCAGCAGCATCTGCAGCTGCAGCAGCAGAAGCTGCTGCATTAGTTCCAGAGTTACTTGATTTTACTTACCATTCAATTGCATTTCCCTTTGCAGCAAATGTAAAGCGCCTAGAAAGAGATTAAGTTCTCTGAGGGCGCTTTATCAAGTACATTATTATTATTATTATTATTATTATTATTATTTTTATTACATGCCGCGGCCTGCATTCTCGCAGACCGCCGACCGAGGTGCCTCTGCACGCCAGTCACCGACCTTTCTTTCCCTCCATAGCTGCCTACTTCGAGTGTGCTGGACGATCGGAGACTTCGCGCTGTATCCTGGCCGCCATTGTCGGTGCCAGCATGACGGATCCAAGAGCTGACGTTCGTACCGGGGCCTGCTTGGCCCTGGAAAAGCTGCAGGTAACGTCTGCAGCGAAGCTGGCGACGTCATATCAGGCTGCCATTCCTCGGCTCCTAGTCTCGGCTCAGTGTCTCGTCGAACAGTTTACCCGCGCCGTGCTTCGTGAAGCTGAGACAACTCATCCTTAGTGGAATCCGTGCCTAGCGATAGATGCGTGCACGGTCACCCGAGTCATATTCAGCAACTGAACGAGTCCTACGTTGCCGATAGGCTTTTTCCATAGAGCGCATGCCAGCTGCAGGGTTGTGGTGGTGGTGGCGGCGGCGAAGTTGACCATGCAGTTAGGTAGGTTGGCTGCTGTCTGTTTCGCTACTCCAAGTCTGGGCTTACAATTGTCGCTAGTGAGCGGAGCTACGCTAGCTCTGACGATGAGCTACAGTGGCTGAGTCGCTTCTACTGCAGAGTAAGGCCGACTCAAGCAACGGCCCACATGCCATCTCGTATGAGCCGCCCTGCCGAACTTGCTGGTGGAAGCTCTGGCAGCTGCTAGCAACGGCTCCTCCTCGGCCTGCTATAAGTTGTATGCGACTGAAATCTTCTCTTTTGTTACGCATCTTACCGATTTAAATGGCAAGTTGATGATTTAGGACCGTAATAGCCCCTTGTTTGCAATAAATGGTCCCACTTCTCTCTGTATGCGAATTCCTGCTAGTGACCAAGCATGGCTTTTGAAATAATGTGTAGTAGTAGGCTTTTATAATATCGTGCTTTGCGTAAATATTGCAGCGGCTTTTTTGACAGTGGTTTCTAGTACATGGATGCATGTACTTTGCATGCACAAGGCCTGCATGCAAAGTACATGCATCCACGCATGCACGGGTCCTACTAAAGCTTGCCAGCCAACAGAAAGCATCTCATCATAAAGTATCTCAGCTCTCGGCATCTCTCAACCTCGCTATCTTCCGGCGTCTGACTTGGTGTGTGAAGGAGCCGGGCTTCTCTTTGTTGAAGAAGATACATTTTTAGAGCAAAATTGCAGATCAATTCAATAAGTGCTAGCCATTCTCGTTGATAAATTGCATGACTAACCTTTATTTTTGCTTGAATCCGGCTACTTCCTGACGCGCCTAGTCATCCTGTTCCGGACATCGGTGTGGGAACAATTTCTTACACCTTGTATTGTTCCACGAGCCAGTCATTTCTGAACAACCTGTTCCGATTTACTTTAAGCTATTCGGCTGTCCCTCTATTGACTGTCAGTAATAAAATTAATCGGGAGCCTTTACTTATCAGTCTGTTTGATATATAACTACTAGGGATGGACATCTTCTGAGCAAGTGACGTGCAGAAAAGGATCAACATCTGCGGAAATCTGCAAAAAATGTGTTGAATTAGAATACGTGATAGATAACGGCAAACGCCATCAACTTGATAGACGTGCAAAATTCTGCTATATATAAATGCAATCTTTTTAACATCGGGTATTACTCCTCATGCAGGCAAAATATCAAAATCTAGAAAAAAGGTAATTGTATGACAAGAAATTTGAAATAGATAGGACAATTTTAATCGACACTACTAGCAGTTTGCAAAACTGCACTAGGTACTGGGCTGTGTATAATTCAATGCACATATTTTATCATCTCCAGAAACAGCCTGCTGTCTGTAATAAATTCATCATCATATGACATAATTCAACATGCATCAGATGCCTCTTGATGGCATAAATAGACGTTAATGTGTAATGTGGAATGAAAATGCAGTCTTTCTCTTGTCCAACTTTAGCCTAAAGTGTGACAGCTATACTTTTAAGTGATTCGCAGTCATGATTTCGTCTTAAAGCCAAGATATTCATTTTTATTCCTACCTCGATGTTTTTGGGAGGTTTAACGCTTCTATTTGATTGATGTCATACACAGCCTTAGAAAGAAATAATTGGATGAGCTTGAGGAAGTGGGCACATTTCTCCTTTTGAATTGTTGCTGACCTACTGAGAGATGGGTGCACTGTGCGAGGCTCAAGGCAAGTCAGCCTTAGCCGTCATATTTGTGAGTCAACCTCTTCTCTGCCACGTTCATCTTTCGCATGACACTCCTTTCCTTACAGGGCGGCTAAACCTATCGTAGAAAGAGACTCAGCTCTCCGGAGTTCAATGCAAATGTACTTATTTTGTTACTATTATAACTCAGAAAGAAAGTAGAAGAGAAATTGAGAAAAATGATTTTCTGCATTTGACTGTTTCAGGGCTGTCATATATCGATTCGTATCGCTTAGATCTCGACGAGTTCCTGCTGGAAATGCTTGTTGATTTTAAATCTTCGGGAGCTCACTACAGCTCTCTATTGACTGCCAAGTTTTGCATGTCATTGTTGATACATATCCAGGCACAGTGACATGCCAGCTCATTCAAAGGCTATCCGGGGCCAGCTGGGCTCTGTGTTTTTTTTTTATTCGGGCATATCAGTCGGTAACATGCTCGCGTGGTTGCAGTGCCAAGAAGCATACGAAAAGCTTATCTGCCTAAGCGAGACTGATGTCTCGAGTAAGGTGAAGGCCTCGGCCAAGAGGACGGCCAGTGTTCTTCACTCGAGTGAGTACACACACACACACACACACACACACACACACACACACACACACACACACACACACACACACACTCTCTCTCTCTCTCTCTCTCGCTCTCTCTCTCTCTCTCTCTCTCTCTCTCTCTCTCTCTCTCTCTCGCTCGCTCTCTATCTCTCTCAGCGATGAGGCTGCAGGAACGGCGCCTCGCGAATTTGGCCCAATGGTGAAGGTTCATGCATTTAACAACTGCAGTCAAAATGAAGGCATTTAATGACCCAGGTCCCAAGCCCCGTGGCAGATTGCGTGTGAAGCACACGAATAGAGAATACGTTATTTTATTGTGCTATAGAAATATTTTTTTATTTTTTACACATTTCTGCAGCAGTACGAGATGTTTTCACTTCGTTTCATATTATTTTTTGGATTTGTATTATGCTTACCTGGCATTTGGTTGCGATCTTAGGCCCTTGGTCGGCTCTACGTTTTTATGCTTACTTTTAAGAAGATGAAGCTTCATCGTTCCAAAAAGTTAACTAATCTCTTAACAGTACCTGGTCATGACATTTGATCAATGTGTCAGCCAATGTGAACGTAATGTTATGCCAGCTGATGTAAACTCTGTAGTCAAGTTGAAGAATTCAAAAAAATATTTCATTTATTTTAAAAAGGATATAATCAGCCTTGGGTTAATATGCTGTAATATATTAAAAACCACTTTCATGCCATATAAGTAATACAAATCACTTACTGCTCTTATGAGGTCCTTTTAAATGATCAAATAAGTTATGTGACCATGAGTGGCCAGCCAATTTATCTAGCCGTACCGTAGCCAAGTGAGCTGTCACAGCTAAAGTAGGAATATAGGGAGAATAGAACTATATGGGCTCACCCTTTAAGCCACTGACGATTTTGTCTCATTTGACATTCCGCAGAAGAGTAATCACGCGTCATATTAAGTCTGCTTAACTTGGCAAATAGTCTTAGGAAGAAATAGCTCACCATCATTGACAGCTTGATTAGTGCTGCAGCTTGGCAACTTGCAAAAATCCTACCGCTCTTCATCTGAATGCATCGTTACAGAGGTCAGTTTCGCCTTCCCTATTAAGCCTCCTCAACCGTGAGATTTGCGATGACTGCGATCGTACTCAATAGCTAACCGTGTTGCTTATTTTGCTTCTTTAGTCAATCAGTTACAGTCGATGTCTAAATAGGTGACCCAGAAATTTAACAACGCCTCCGATGTGCTCTTGGCTTGCCCCATTACCGCACAATTCTGCTATGCAGTGGCGCCTGCTTATTGCAAATCCTTTCGCTGACTTAGTTTTGTGATTTTTTTTTATTTTCATAGGTGACTTTGGACTTGCTCAAAGATAATGTCCGACAAGTCTTGGTAGTTACGTCAGCGTTCGAGGATGATCTCAAGATCGGTCACCCTTCGTCTTGGCGCATACGTCTAGGCTGTCAGTTTATCAATTGCTCCTAATTAGCTTGAGCAAGCTATGCCAATACATTTCATATGGCTTGTGCAATTAAATTAATAAATAATCTATCTATCTGTATGTATGCATCTGCGTACAACAAAAGAGTGGTGCTAGACTCCCTCAATGAGGGCCCACCGACTTCCTGTAATACTAGCTTCACTCTTTATGTGCACAGTGTCACTCAAAGCTGTGGCGAACTGATCCACGCGGCGATGTCGCACGCCATATCGTTAGCCTTCAGACCTTATGATAACTGTGAAGTGCAAATTTCAGTTTGCTATCAACATTAAGCTCTATAATTCCCCATATCCGCAAATGCGCATTTGGCCGCGACTGGAAGTTTGTTATCACCATTATCTTAATCTGGATATTATTGATAATAATTCCTTAATTATAAATATAAAAATGTATGTAGCAACCTGAGAGAGATTCATCTCTCTCTCTCTCCTCTCTTTTTCTCTTCCTATCTCTCCTCTCTCTCTCTCTCTCTCTCTCTCCTCTCTCTCTCTCTCTCTCTCTCTCTCTCTTTCTTTCTCTCCCCTTTCTCTATAACCCCTTTTCCTCTCTCCCTATCTCTCCCAATATCTCTATTTCCCTCTCTTTCTCTCTTCCCCCTCTTGACCTCTCTCTCTCTTGACTTCTCTCTTTCTCTCTCTTTGCGCAATTCACGTATACTGGTTAGCAATCATTTACTTGTACGATAACATTATGCACTTATCAATACCCAGAGCAATTCACATAAATGGCTATGCATGCGTGCAGAAAAAGAGTTTTGAGGATCAGGTCAGTTTAAAGCTTCTTTGAAATGTCATCAAGTCAGGGGACGTGACGACAGTCGGGTGTGAGCTCAAGCCTTTAAAGCGTTCAAACTAAATGAAATGTCTTCAACGGTATTGAAATTGGTTAGAGGTAGAGCTGAACGACATTTTTCACAAGGGCAAGTGGTATGATGCTTAGCATGGCTAGGGTGTAGCTCGTATAGGTACGCCGAAGCAAGAGAACTAAGGAACCTAAAAATACTTGAAAAAACCTTTTAAGTCATTAGTTTTATTAATTGGCGGCCAATGCATGTCGGTTAGAAATGGCCTAATGTGGCTGCTGCAGCGAAAAGCCTGATGACAGACTAGGCGATTCCTTTTCACGCCCTCAGTCCCTAAGGTCGCGGGTTCGAATCCAGCGGTGGGTGATTCCTTCCTTTCTTGCCGCTGCAAGTGGCGGTGATTGCCGTTAAGGAACTTCTGTCGCAACACACAAGAGAGGCTGCCAAATCAGCTATTTTAAGACACTTGAGCCTAGCTGCAAAGTTTGCTCCAACTGCTAAAATTCTTTGTCCTTTTACCAGCCCTGTAAACCTGAGAGTAATGTTTTAGCGATGCTAAGACGGAATGCCCTTAACTAATAGACTGCTAATATGGCTGCCTTGTCTAAGCAGACTCGAGTTTCTGAAGGGATGCGTAATTTAAATTTGCCAAAGTTTACTCGGATACTGATTCGGCCATATATCAACGTCACTCAGGAAATGTTTTTGCCAGCCAGAAAAACACATAGTGTTGTTATGTATGTGTTTATCGTGAAGTAGTATCTTCAGTACCCTATAGTACATCAGTTGCCGAAAGCTGATTTTGACCAGTGATCAAGGTGCTCGCCTTAAACGACTGAGGTCAAAGTCATTTTTTCTCTCTCCCCGTGAAGAGACTTTACCTGACTCATCTAGTCAGGGTAGAGCAATATGTCTCGCTCGTTAAGCTGGTTTTGGGGGATTGCTGTCAGTTCCATTTCCAGACTCAACTCAGTACATGAATGACCCCATGATACTTTCTTGAAGTAAGAATGTCCTTAAATTCTTTTGTAGTGTGTGTTGGCAAGTAACATGTCATCAAACCTAGTTTGCTCTACAAGCATTTTGTATTACCGATTTAACGCCAGTGTCAAGCTAGGAAATTCTTCGTACGGTATAACATCATCCCAACAAGCGATGTGCGGCCCACTAACGCCCGTTGGTGGAGGAATCTTGTAGCTGGCTCTCTGTCCTTGGAGGTATTCCTGCCATTCTTATCTAATATTTGCCCAGCGGTACACTGTCGATAGCTTTAGGACTTCTCGGTCGGCTTACCAGACGTTGTATTGTTGTCAGCGCAGCGGCAAGCTTATGCTCGCCGGGCATTAGGTCTGCCCCAGCTACACAACGTCATCCTGTTAGCTGGTAGCACCCAGTAGCCAAGAAAGAAAGAGATGATCCCTCGATAAGCTGGAGTGGAGCAGAGGCAGTACGAAACTATAGGCGACGACGGTATTTGAGCAGCCCACTACTGTGCGGTGTCACAATAGCGCCAGCCTCCTCTTGCATGATGGACGTAAATGTACAAAGTATGTCTATAATTAAAAATACGGTCCCGTCATTTCTTTTCGCGTGTAATTCATTTGTCAAAGCCGTTGGATAGGAGTAACAACCTACCTCGATGCTCAGCATGGCTTTATAGTAAGCGAGCTGGTTTGATTCAGCGGTCAAGGTGCTCGCCCCGACCGACGGTCCGGCTGGAGGTCGTGGGCTCGAGCCTCGAGGCATATGTGAAACGCCTGAATAGAGATTGAGTTATCTTTGGGTGCTATACAAATTGTTACTATATATATATAAATATATATATATGTATGTGTGTGTGTGTGTGTGTGTGTGTGTGTGTGTGTGTGTGTGTGTGTGTGTGTGTGTGTGTGTGTGTGTGTGTGTGTGTGTGTGTGTGTGTGATCACATCGGTAGATATAACCTTCTGACTTAATTACGGCCCAACTGGTGTAACCCATTTGACCATGTGGTGACTACAACATTGGCAACATATTCAACTTGCTGGTTCCGTCATTCGCCCTCTTTATTCTCTTGCTCCAGTGTACTTATGCAAAATAATTCCCAAATACGGGAATTTCCTGCAGATCTTATTATCTGATCTTCTGACTCAGTTGTTTAGCTGAGCCCCTAAGCAAACTCATTATATAAGCAAACTCATTATCATGCTCCCTTAGCCTCGAACTGTTTCCGACTGAAATAACGACGTCCACTGACTACGTGGCGGTTAAATAGAGCTAAAAATCCTCTTTTTTCTTACAGTACTAGCTCCATTCCTCGGCATATTCTATTTGTGTTCTTACAGGCGTCGAGACTGCATGCTAATCCTGGGCCTGACGGCTGGCGGCAAGTCAGCACTTTTTGATTATTTCTGCTTGAACAAGGGGTTTCCGTACTGAGCTTGACATTGAATACAAAAGGTATGAAATTCTATCATTTTAGACGTACGTACTTGACTTTAGCAAACTGAAACGGAAGTAAATAAGAGAGTTTAACGAAAATCTACCTAATTAAACCTACCCTGTTATGACCATGGGCTAGAGGCAATAAGAGAATGGACAGTCCCACTGTACTACGGTATAACTTCAATACATCGAAAAAGCTTTCAAATGCCCAACAATAAAGATTCATACAATTTTGAATGCACGCGACGAAAGTAAGTTACGTAAAACGGAAGTCACTGCTTATTCAATAGTCGGCGCTGACCTAGGGGAAGAGCGACGCAGAATTTGTATTCATATTTTTGAAGAGTTGAAATAGAAAATGGAATTCAATATTTAATCAAAAACTATGTTCCACTTTAAGTAAGTGTAAAGCTAAATTTTCCACTAAATGATGCATATCGCGATCGCTAAGCTAAGTCTGGGTAAAAGTAAAAAACGTTCTTTCGTTCTAGCAGCTAGCGATATTCATTTTGCTTGTTTATCAAGCGTGATTTTACTCATAGTTTCAACTGCATTTCCTCTTTCCAGCAAATGTAAAGCGCCTAGCGACAGAGTAAGCTCTCTGAGGGCGCTTTATCAAGTGCATTATCATCATTATTATTATACTCAATGCAATGCATGCGGAACAAATGGGGCAGAGCGAGAAGAATGTCTGCGTGTAAGCTATCTCGGTCCAAATGCAGAAGGAGAATGCACTCAGCGCGGCACTACCTTCGAAAATATCACTCGCGGCCAAAGGAGGAGGAAACGCCTGAAGACGAAGAGAAAAGAAGAGAAAAATCCCAGCGGCATCGAGCTGTCAAAGCGCGACCGCTATCAGACTTGTGAAAACTCAAAAACAGCAAGAGCTGGAAGGTGCGAGCGCCTAGCAACCGAACGTCAAGCGACTTCGGCCCAAAAACAGGCCGGGCTGGCCAACTAAGACTTAGTCCCGCATTGCGAGGAGAAAGTAAATGCCAGCTGACTGTGCAGCCTCTCTTGCGTGGCGATAGACGACGAGCCTTTACCGGCTACCACCGTCGCCGCTTGCAGTGGCAACGAAGGATCACCACCCAGCGCAGGACTTGAACCCCCACGACCTCGGAGAACCGAGGTCGTGAAAAGCCACCGCCTTCGCTAGTGCGCCATCAAGCAATTCAGCATCAGCATTTTGTGCTGTCATTCGCGGGCGTATGGCGGTATGAGTATTGTCTCTGCGGAGCTCAGGATTAATTAAAATCTCTTTAAGGTTCGTACTAGCTTCCCGCCGCAACCGTAGCTCACGGTCCGAGACTTTTGCTCTCGACTTAAGTGTCAGCTGACTACTACCGAGTGAACTCGCTTTAAAAGTAGCCGATTATGACGCTGGCCTTCGCACAGAACGCGTTTGCATGATGCGTTTTTACGATTGCAAGACAAGGTAGCAGAAACCGTGTCCCAACATGGCGCAATAGTTTCCTCGCTCACTGGCACAATGACCTCCCGGATACACGGCGGCAAAATAATAATAATAATAATAATTCACTTGATAAAGCACCCTCAGAGAACTTAATCTCTCTCTAGGTGCTTTACATTTGCTGTAAAGTGAAATGCAATTGAATGGTAAGTAAAATCATGCTTGAAAAACAAATGAATAAAAATAAAATAAATAAATAAATGCTAGCTGATTTAACAGCCTCTTTTTGTATAGCGACAGAAGAGCCTTTACGGCTATCACCACCGCTTGCAGTGGCGATAAAAGATCGCCCACTGCAGGATTCGAGCCCACGACCTCGGGGGCCGAGGTCGTGAAAAGCAACCGCCTTACCTAGTGAGCCATTACGAAATGAATAATATGGTTAGGGGTGACATGCACAGGGTCAGCTTGCAAATGTGGTTAGTGGCAGAATGCACAGTGTCAGCACGCATAAGCACATCAAGGACGAATCGCAGGGACCCACTAATTGCTGTCCTAAATAGGTGTGTTTTTAGGTTCCTTTTAAATGTGGTCAGGTCAGGGGATGTTCTGACGCAGGTCGGGAGGGAGTTTCAGGCTTTGGGAGCGTGTCGCAAATAGTCGTGCAGCGGCAGCTGCCTTTACACTAATAATAAAAAATACATTTGTATAGCGCCCACACATAGCTTGGTCTCTTTCTAGGCATTTTGAGCGTTCTGTAAAGCAAGCATGGTCAATAGGTAGTGGTTGCATGCACAATTTCAGCAAGCAAAGCGTGGTTAGGGCAACGCGCACAGAATTAGCATGTAGATGTGAGTACTGTCATTAAGTGGCAGCCTGCACTGCGTTAGCTCGCACGAATAAGTAAAGGACAAACCCGCACCGGCTTCTCCCAGTGGCTAAGGTGCTCGCTTTGACCAAAGTCTTAACAGAGCATTCCAGCTGAAATTCGCTCTCGCCATTCTGATAGAACGAGCGCGAGTCATTACATATTCGGCGGGCGCATCTTTAGGCAAATTGCATCCTGCCGGCTTCACGCCACTTTACTCAGTCACGCGTCCTGCTACCTCAGTCGTGCTTGTTAAGTGGGCGACTCGCCGTTTGCCAGCCAACTGCTGGTGTCCCTGCAGCGGCTTGCGGTTCCCGTAAGAGAACTGCCGAGCTATGATTCTTATAGAGCTGCGCACGATTCGGTGAACGATCCTCGGGCTGTGACTACTCGGTTAGGTGCCCCAGGCAGATTCAGCTTGACTTGAGTCGGAAGATCCTTCCTGACATAATGAAGTGGCGGTGAGCTGAATCAGTCGGATTATGACACCCGTTCTTTATTCGTGGTTCCTAAATTGAAACGTCTTGGAGCCAATTGCGCGATAGTTCATAGCCAAGGCCTCAGAAAATTCGACTCCGTGAGATGAGCATTGAGTTATGCTTTCAAAGTCGACTTTGAAACTTGAGCTAATTTGAGCTCACAGCCGCTGAGCCATCAGTGTGCGTCACGGCCGCTGTTGAACGCCGGTAAACATCCAGCGGTATCATATGGAAGTATCTACGTTGTGGACGTGAGCATGTTATGCTTTGGCTCGAGCACCCTTCATCGATGCAGCGTTCCTGTGATGTTCGGTAGGACTGCAAGCATCGGTGCTGCAACTTCCGGTCACTAGCCGTGACATTAGGAATGGCAATTGCCTCTGGTCAAATTATAATAATAATAATGCACTTGAAAGAACACCCTCAGAGAACTCAATCTCTTTCTAGGCGCTTTACATTTGCTGCAAAGGGAAATGCAATTGAATGTTGCATAATATCATGCTTGATAAACAATAACATGAATAGCATGGTTAGGGGTGACATGCACAGGGTCAGCATGCAAATGTGGTTAGTGGCAGCATGCACAGTGTCAGCACGCATGAGCACATGAAAGACAAATCACAGGGATCCACTAAATGCTGTCCTAAATAGGTGTGTGTTTTAAGTTCTTTTTAAATGTGGTCAAGTCAGGGGATGTTCTGACGCAAGTCGGGAGGGAGTTCCAGGCTTTGGTAGTATACCAACTAAATGCACGGTCTCCAAAGGATTTGAGGTTTTTACAAAGAATTAGTTGACTGTTGGGTTCCGAGAAGCGGGTGGTACGATGCTTGGCCTGGTGGGGGAGTATATCTGAGAGATAGGCTGGAGCTGAAGACTGAAGTGACCTAAAAGTGAGCGACAAAACCTTGAAGTCAATCCGTTGCTTGACTTGTAGCCAGTGCAGGTTGGCAAGAAGTGGTGTGATGTGGCAACTGCGACGCTCACGACAGACAAGCCTAGCTGCAGAGTTTTGCACCAGCTGCAATCGCCTGATCGTACATGCCGGTAGGCTAGAACGCAGTGAGCTGCTGAAGTCGAGACGTGGTGTCACGAATGCATGGACCAACTTAGACGTGGTATCCTTATCTAAACAAGCCCGAATTTTAGCAACGTTATGTAGCTGAAAGTAGGCAGATTTGACTGTGGAGGTGATGTGGTCGTCTAGCGAGAGGTCACTTTGGAACGTGACACCTAGATTTCAAGCTGATTCAGCAGGAGATATGCTGGCATAATCAACTTTGAGCGCCAACCTTTCTAATTTCTGAATCAGACAAATTGATCTACTTTACAGAATGTCTGCTAGCGAGGTGTACGTACAACACCGTCGCGTCGGATGCTGGGTGTCACTAAGGCATTAGAATTTCCCATCGAAACTTTGGAATTCTACTTTTGAGCTCTGACACGAAGTGCACAATTTCCGCCGCAAATAATGTTTTGTTTTAATTTCCAGCCATACTTAAATCACTCTACAATTTAGGCTTTGCAACAAAAATTGGGCTGTCATTTCGTCACGATTCGCATTGATTGCAGCAATTAGAAAGTGCAAAGAAAAAGATTTGAGTTCCCTGAGGGGAATTTATCAGATGTATTTTAATTATAAATATTACTATTATTATTATGTAGTCAAGCGTGACGGGCCCTAGCCCTTTAAAAGCCACACCGTAGTCGTAATATCCAGTTCTCTGCCGTCTTCACCTATGCGGGACGACGATACGATTCAAAGACCGGCAGGTAGGCAAACTGCAAAGCAAATACGCTTGGCAGTCACGAGCGAGCAGACACAGAGTGTCGATCTGCACCTGGATGCAGTCCACTCCCACTGGGTATAGCGCTCCACGTACCCGAAGCCGCACACATCGAGAATCTACCCAAACCAGCAGACCAGCAATTACGAAATATCGCCCAATTCCCTTCCCGTCTATCTTCTAGCCGTTCCATTACGGCGGCCGCGATTGATAAGCACGGTAGTTGCCTCGTAGCAGCGCAGCGTGAGCCGATGCGAAGCCGCCTGTCGCCAGCCGCGGGTCGGAGCAGCAGCCACATCAGCTGCGCTTGGTTGCTGCTGATGCTGCACTAAGCGTCGACGGTCGGTTTTCGACCGTACGTACGGCGTGGCTTCTAAGGCGCACTGCCGGCGGACGAAGTAGCTGTCCGCTGGCACCTGTGACGTCTAAGTCGACCGTCATCGTGGCGCCGGCTCGCTCAAGCTCTCATTGTGTAAGCAATCGACGTTTAAAAGTGCGAGCGTCGGTCGGGGATAGGCCTCCCAGAGTGCGGACGTTCGCGCCCCACTGCCGCTGACGTAGCCTGCGCCTCCGCCTCTGCAGTGGGCCGCCTGAGCGAGTGCACCTATATAGACGCCGCCCGTCGGCTCGACTTCGTTTGCCGACGGCACTGCCGCTTGGGCGGTTTGGGCCGGTTTGGCACGATCGGGGCCGACTCTCAGGAACTTGGGGGGAGAGAGTGTTGCACGACGAGCAGAAGGGCGAGAAATAAAGAGCATAGCACAGCCAGAGAGCAACTGTCGCCGTCCGCTCTCCTCCACCGAGAGAAAAAAGAGCGGAAGACAACGAGAGAGAGAGAGAGAGAGAGAGAGAGAGAGAGAGAGAGAGAGAGAGAGAGAGAGAGAGAGAGAGAGAGAGAGAGAGAGAGGGAGAGAGTGGATGAGAGGTGAGAGAGAGAGAGGGGAGGCGAGAGAGAGGTAGCGAGTGAGAAAGTGAGAGAGAAAGCCAGCGAAAGAGTGGGGGAGAGCGAGCGAGAGACAGAGCGTGAGAGAGAGCGAGAGATTGAGAGAGAAAGGGAGAGAGGGCGAGAGAAAGAGATTGAGAGCGAGCGAGAGCGTGAGCGAGAAACAAAGAGAGAGAGAGAGAGAGAGAGAGAGAGAGAAAGAGAGAGAGAGAGAGACAGAGATGGAGATGGAGACAGAGACAGAGACAGACAGAGAAAGACAGACAGAAAGAGACAGAGACAGGCAGAGACAGACAGACAGACAGAGACAGACAGACAGACAGAGACAGACAGAGACAGACAGAGACAGGCAGAGACAGGCAGAGACAGGCAGAGACAGGCAGAGACAGGCAGAGACAGGCAGAGACAGGCAGAGACAGACAGAGACAGACAGAGACAGACAGAGACAGACAGAGACAGAGACAGACAGAGACAGACAGAGACAGACAGAGACAGACAGAGACAGACAGAGACAGACAGAGACAGACAGAGACAGACAGAGACAGACATAGACAGACAGAGAGACAGACAGACAGGGACAGACAGGGACAGAGACGGACAGAGACGGACAGAGACGGACAGAGACGGACAGAGACGGACAGAGACGGACAGAGACGGACAGAGACGGGCAGAGACGGGCAGAGACGGGCAGAGACGGGCAGACACGGGCAGACACGGGCAGACACGGGCAGACACGGGCAGACACGGGCAGACACGGGCAGACACGGGCAGACACGGGCAGACACGGGCAGACACGGGCAGACACGGGCAGACACGGGCAGACACGGACAGACACGGACAGACAGACACGGACAGACACAGACAGACAGACACGGACAGACAGATATAGACTTTGCTCCCGATGTCGAAGCTCCCAGGCGTATGCTCGTCATCCAGCTGCTTGCTGATTTCGCCTGGCTCAGTGTTCAATGGTGTGCACTGCTTCGGAGGAGGCTGGGAGATGGCTAAGGTTTCGCGGCGTGACCAATTCGTAGCCTGGAGCAAACAGAGGTACCGTCGAACTCACCCGAGTGCAGATATGAGCTCAGAGGGGACTCGGCCTCGCGGTGTCATCCGCCTGCGGCCCAGAGCTTGTACGGCGCTTGACCTCGCCGCTATGGGCTGCTGAACTAGCAGATGGTGCGATGCTAGCGACTGACGAAAATCGGCCTGTGTGGCGCGTCAACTCGGGCGGTCTGCAGATGGCGTGCGAACTGTCGGCGCCTGGCGGCACGTACGAACTGGAATAGGGAAGCCGATTCCGCGATTCGCTGAATCATGGCGTTGGCAGCAGTGGTGGGGAAGGATGGCGTTGGTGTTGGCTGCTTGTTACCGGATTGGAAGGCGTCTGCAGCGTCCTAGTCACCGAGGCGGAGCTCTTGTCCGTCGAGGGCGAAAATCTACCTTCACTTCCGCCTTCGCCCCTGCCGAAGCACGGTGGCAGGGGACCGACAGGGGACAGGCACACGACTTATCTCTAGGAATTAAAGCCAGCAAGTCCGTCTCGCTGCAAGATGACGCACTTGCGTAGCGTGGCTGGATGGTGCAGCTTTGCCTTCCAAGATGCAACTACTATGACAGCGAAGCAAGCATGCAGGCAGTGACCAGCTCATATATAATTATATATGACCATAGTTTTGCGTGCCGGGAAATAATGTCTTAGACGCCGACAAAAGTTCTTCCATGGTCCTTTGCAGTTACTTTGCTTAAGATATTTCCTTCGATCCATTGTCAAGTTCTCAAACACATATTTGCGTAGGCAGTTAAGATTAATGCCACCACTGCTTTCTCACAGTGTGGCGGCATTGTGCTTCCTCTCTACAAAGCAGCGCTTCCCTTCCAAATTACGATCGACGAACTGCCCGAGCAGCCACTCATTCTACGAATAGGGCTAAAGTGTCACGCCAGACTGTTGCAGGTGCGCGGCTGCTGCCTGTTCATCTGTATTCAAACGCACCGAACTAGCTAATAACTGTCGATGTTTGCCTGAATGGGATCAAGCAGAAAACCATCAACCTCGTATGTCTATGCAACCAGCTGACGGCAATGTCGAAGTCGAACCTAGTGCAGGAGGTTCACCTCGTCCTTAGCTGACTGGATGAAGTCGTGATGCAGTACCTTTAATCCGACAGACAATGCTGGCGGGGAGTGACTCTGCCTAGCTGGAGAGATGGCAGACTCAGCAGGCCTTGAGTGTGATAAATGAATAATAACCGAGGGCTCAAGATCTTTGGCTTGATTTAACGCTTTCTTGCTCTCTCTTCTTCCTTCTCTCTCTCTCCCTCTCTCTCTTTCGCTCTCTCTTTTCTCTTTGTCTCTGTCTCTTTTGATCTCTTTCAATCTCTCTTTCTCTCTCTCTCTCTTGGTCTCTCTTTCACTTTCTCTTTCTATCTCTCTCTCTCTCTCTCTCTCTCTCTCTCTCTCGCTCTCTCTCTCTCTCTCTCTCTCTCTCTCTTGGTCTCTCTCTCGCTCTCTCCTGCTCAAATTTTCTTCTCGCTCCAGCTCATCTTTTCTACCACTCTATCTCCCACTCTTCTTATCTAACTCTCGCGATCTCTGCAAGCTTCTCTTTATAATGCTCGTGTTGCATTATCTCTCTTTTTCTCTCACTTGCTCTGTCTCTCTTTCTCTCTCTCTCTCTTGCTCTCTCTCTCTCTGTTCCTCTTTGCTCTCTCGCTTTCTCTCCCACTCTCTTGTTCGATTTCTCTCTCTCTCTCTCTCTCTCTCTCTCTCTCTCTCTCTCTCTCTCTCTCTCTCTCTCTCTCTCTCTCTCTCTCTCTCTCTCTCTCTCTCGTTCACCCACTCTCAAAAGCACAGCATGCATTTGATCTGGCACGAAAGGACATACGAGCAAACATTTAAGTCTAAAAAATAATGTTTACACGATACGTGCAATGATGGACCGCTCGTGGTACGAATTGATAAGTCGCAGAAAGTGAGAATTCTCACATTATTTCGCATCATTTTATTGTCATAGCCGAAAGACGTTACTGCAGGTATGCTGGAGGAAATAATTAGCTTCCGGCTTAAAAGCTGCGTGAAATAACTGATCACATCATGGCGTTTAAAAACGTTGAAAGTAACGTGGCACTCAGTAGCCAACTACTACCTTTCCGAACTAGCCTACCTGTCTAACCCAGCCTTCCTGTCCGACCTAGCCCAACTGTCCAAATAAAGCCTACCTGTCTAGCCCACGCAGCAGCAGCTCAGATATATAACACATGACGCCAGTTCTGCTTTGTATGCTCCGTACGCTCCTACTCTACACTCTACCGCTACCTAGCTTTTGAGGCCAGGGGCAAGCGGGTCTCAGTAATTTCCAGCAGATTTTCATTTACTCTCTCTCTCTCTCTCTCTCTCTCTCGCCTTCTCTCTCCCTCTCAATTCTCTCTCTCTCTCTCTCTCTCTCTCTCTCTCTCTCTCTCTCTTTCTCTACGAGCGGGCTGCTCGCTCTTCAGGCCTTCAGGTGCCATCCTGGCGCAATCTGGGTGCCTGGGCGGCTGAGACTTGCAGATCAAGCTGCTTCAGCGAGAGCTTAAGTGGCGGAGTTTGTGTCTGTCATTGATAGCTCTTGATGCCCCTAGCGTCTCGATTGTCGCCGAGAGCTTCGGCCTCGCTCCCAGCGACAGTCACTGAAAAACAAGTGGGAGAACCTCAAGCCGGGGATGGCATATTGCTAGTCCACTGGACCAGCGATGAGCAGCTGGCTTGCTCTAAAGGGCTCACTACACGTCAACCCTCGAGGCTCGTTCGGCTGAGCCAGCTGCGACCAATTCAGGCGTCCGAGTTGATGAGGCTTTCGGCGAAGGCGTCACAGTCAGCTGAAGCTGCAAGCAAAGCATGAAGCTCTGTGCTGCTTGTATAGCCAGCCACAAGAGGTGGGTGGGGTAGGTGGGCGACGGAAGTCTGGTTACTGGGCAGGGGAGCTAAACTGACTCTTTTAGACACTGTGGTGAGTGGAAGGGTTAGTGTTATTGACCGTAGCTCAAGGCTGCGACAGCCTACTGTTTGACGCCTGAACCGCTGAACTCCCGTCTTGGGATGCCAATGGGAAATAACCAACTTTACTCGCCCTGCATCCCAGAAGAAAGGAAAAGAAAGGAGAGAAGGAAGAAGAGACGAAAGGAGAAAAGGAAGGAGAGAAGGAAGGAGAGAAGGAAGGAGAGAAGGAAGGAGATAAGAAAGGAGAAAGAATGAAAAAAAACAGAGGGAATGAGAAGGAAAGAGAAAAGGAAGGGAAAAGATGGAGAAGAAAGGAAAAGGAAGCAGAAAGAAGGAGAAGGAAAGAGAAAGAAATAGAAGGAAGGAGAACGAAAGAAAGAAGGAATGAAAAGGAAGGAGAAGAAACGAGAAGGAGGCTCGTAGAGCCGCAATGCGGACGAATAAGCAAGCACGCGACAAAGCGTTTCGGCTACCCAGAAAATCGGTGAGCGTGGACATCCGACCCCGAAAGTCACCGCCAGTTCGCTGTGCAAAAACGTAGCGAGCGTTTCTGCTCGCTCTCCGACTCCGAAACGAGCAAATGCGAGGCTACGCCCTCGATTCGATTAACTCGAATGGGAAAAATAATTGCCAACGTCCGAAGAGAGGGCGCAATATGAACGTCCGTGCAGAACGCCGTCTAAGCCGGCACGTCGCGACGGAGTCCGCGAGCTGGTCTACGAAGGCCTAGTGCGATCTCGCTGTCCAATCGACGCCTCTAAGCCGCTGTCAACTTAGGCTAAGCCAGCCATCCTTATCTGTCCAATCTGGCAACTGCTGCCACCAAGTGGGACTCTCTGCCGATCAGCTGTCGCCAGATTGCCCGGTGCGACGTCGCTTCGCCGCCGGTCAAGCGGCGGCGAGCTGACCTCGTAATTAGCTACGTACCGCCTCCGGCTGCGCCTCAAATAAAGCTGCCGCTATGGATTTTTGTGAGCAGAGAGCGGACAGACGAGAGAGCGGGAGAGAGAGAGAGAGAGAGAGAGTGCTAAATAGAGCCGGCGGCGCCTGCGAGAGCGCGAGAGCGAAGCTCAGAGGCGTTCGTCGATGCAGACGAGCCAGGCTGCAGTCGGCGGGAGGTGAGTGGCTGCGGCGGCGGGCACTGCGGGGCGGCCAGTGCTACGGTGCGGAGGCAGTGCGTTACGGCGGGCGCTGGGAACGTGCTCGTCTCTGGGACGTCTGCTCGGCCGTTTCCCCCACCCCCTTTCGACCGCCTCACGACCCGCTCGGCGCTCGGCGCGCGCGCGCCAAGCGCGCGAGGACTTGCCGCCTGGCTCCTCGAACGGCACCGGCGCTCGTTCAGCAACGTGCGTCGTTGCGTCGTCGTCCTTCCGCGGGTCGCTGATAGCGGAGCGGGCGGGCAGGCGGGTCGGCGCGGCTGCGGTGAGCGGAGACGCCGGCAAGATTGGGCGCGAGATCGCGCAGGCGACTGGCGCTGACGCACTGGCGCGGTTGACCTGCGTTTCAGAGCTGCACGCTGCCAGCGTAGAGTCGCGGTAAACGGCGCCCAATACCCGGGGCCAGGCGCCGCTGCGAGATCCGACGCTTCGGCGGCCGCGGCGGAAGCTGCAGCCGGAGCCCCAAGTGGTCGGTGGTGGAGCTGCTACTGCAGCCGGACGTTCTCGCTCGGCGCCAACGAGAACCGCGTTTGGCGGCAGGCGAGCAGGAGGCACGAGCCGAACGACTTGAGAAGCCAAGCCAACTGCGGCGGCGGCGGCGGCAGCGGCAACGGCAGCCGCCGCCTCAGCGACAGCGCAGCCGCAGCGGCCCCCGCAGCAGTCGCCTTCTGTGCAGTCGTGGTGCCAGCAGCGCCGAGACAGCAGCCAACGGCGCCGCCTCCACCGCCGCAGCCCCAGCAGCAGTGTCAGTGCCCGAGTCGCTGTGCGGCGCTCGACGTCATCCGACGAATGGAGCAGCAGAACGGAGCGCTTCGCTTGGTGCCACGACGCCACGCCGCCGCCGCCGCTGCCGTCAGCGGAGGCGGCGGCTTGGCGGCGCTTCGCGACGTCGCTCCGTGCGGCGGCCAGACGACAGACGAAGACGACTGGTGAGGCAGCGGTCGAGACGCGGAGGACCGCGATGGGGGATGGGATGGACGGGGGTAGAGCAGCAGTGGCGGCCACACGAAGGTGGGCCGGCGGTTTAAAATGTCCGCTGGCACTGGATCGGGCGGGGAGGGGACGCGCCAAATGGGTGCCTAATAATTTTTAGCACTTTCTATAATCATAATCATAATCATAATCATAATGCACTTGATAAAGCGCCCTCAGAGAACTCAATCTCAAGCTGCGTGGGCTACTGCAGTAGTGGCCCCCTCTGCTGTCGTTGAATGTACAGCTTGGCGTCTAGCACATGGGGTTGCTACTAAGGTATGGACGCTCTTCAGCACCGCCGCGTTTCGCCGCGATAGCCGCCATACCTTCATTGCGAGTGTCAATGCAGCCGCTCCAGAACACTACAGGCAGCAGCTTCTTCTCATCTGCCATGCTCCGGCCACGTGCTCATGCTCCGGCCACGTGCTCATGATCCGGTCACGTGCTAGTATACGCAGCGAATCTGCAAGGAGCAAGCTGCCCGTGTAGTTCACTGTATCGGCGGCAATCGACTTTGCTTCAGAAGCCGCCGAAGCTTGTAAAAGCTTGTAAAAATGCCGTGAGGCGTTAGCGTTCAAATGTTTCTAAAGTTTCAGGCATTCTCTCTTGGGCCGCAAGATAGATAATAATAATAATAATAATAATTCACTTGATAAAGCGCCCTCAGAGAACTTATTCTCTCTCTAGGCGCTTTGCATTTGCTGTAAAGTGATAGAGACGAATGCACCTTTACTACCGGGTTCGTTTGAATTCAATCGAACCGCAGCCGACAGTATGGTTTCTTGGATTAGCCCTTCCCATCCAGTGATCATTCTATCCCGCAACGATCCTCCATCTTCCATTCAGTGACCCATTTTTTTACAGCTATCCAGTCTTTAGTCAAGCAATCCATGTGAACCTACTGAGCCTAGATCTCTCTCTCTCTCTCTCTCTCTCTCTCTCTCTCTCTCTCTCTCTCTCTCTCTCTCTCTCCTAGCGGATGAGAAATGCTGGCTGGCATCGCCATGGTCCCTTGGCGAAGCATGGATTTTATACGTCTGCTACGTAGCATGGCCAAGACAGCCAAACCTGGCGCCAGCATAAGCAATGGCTCTACCCACTCTCAGCTTCGCAAAGGAGGGCCAATTTCAGGGTGAAGGTCACGTCGGTTCTGCAGTTGAGTGTAGGCTAACCGAGAGCGTCCGAGCTGTGAATCAACTGCTCATCCTGCCAAGATGCTGCTCTCTCTCTTTCTCTCTCTCTCTCTCTCTCTCTCTCTCTCTCTCTCTCTCTCTCTCTCTCTCTCTCTCTCTCTCTCTCACACTCTCTCTCTCTCTCTCTCTCTCTCTCTCTCTGCCGTGAAATCTCGTACGCTGTAGCAGAGCCGGGCGTTCATTTAAGGGTTCGACTCTGTGAGTTCCTGGGAAGCTTTCAGCTTTCGCCGCGGACGCTTCGATGCAGCTCAGCAGCTGCTCCGTTCGGACTCAATTCGATTTGCGGTCGGACTGTTCGTGACCTCTTCACGCTTTCTTCCACTAATTCGTGCTCGTTCGCCCTAGAAGTGCTCTCGGCACTGCGGGCAAAGCGGACCGACGAAAGCTAGCCGGTGGCGGCTGGCTCGTTAGTAGTAGAGCACAAAGCCAATTTACTTGCGAACCCTAATCGAGGCGCCCATGCACAGGCTTCGAGAGTCAGAGGGCGCTGCTGCTGGTAAGCGGCTGTGCAGGGGTACAGAGACAGGCCACTTGAAGTTTCCTTCCGTTTGCTGCGATGGCTGTGGCGCAGGCGGACTGCAAACTGCTTGCTGCCTCGGAACGCTCGAACGCCTGTCCTGCCAAGCGTCAATCATTGGCTAAGCTATCTGGTAGCTTAGCCGAAAGCCAAGCAAACGTTACTCATCCTGGCCTCAATCGCTTCACCGGCGATGCACAGGCGACTTCGTGCCTGTGAGTGCACCGCCTCAGCGAACCGTGCCCTTCCGCAAGCCGGAGATGAACGTGCACCTATGGGGATGCTTAGGATCTGCGGCGGCATCGACCGACCGCAACGGTCGTCGGCCGCCTGCAGCACTAGCAACGGCGACGACGACCGCCAGGGGTCGCTGAAAGGGTCCGGCGCAGCCTTGCAGCCCGGAGCTAGATGCGGAGCCTAACGTCAGTCGGTCTGCGGCCTCGGCGCCGAGGCCCCAGCAGCGGCATCTGCACTCGCTCCGCCAGATCGCATTGTTGCTACGGCCAGCGACACCTTCGGGAGTCGCCGAAAGTGTCCGGCGCTGCGCTGGACAGTGCTCCGCCGAAGCCAAACTCGAGGCGTTGCTGAGGCTGCCAGGCTAGCCACGCGATTAGTACGGCAGCAGCGCCCCGACCTTTACTTGTGATAATTGTTTAGCGCCTGCGCCCGGCCGCAGTATTATTTCGGATGCCGGCGGAGAGGGGCAGGCGCTATTTCTGGCCGCCGAGGTGTCGGGCTTAAGCTCTTGACGTCGGCGGCTGGACTCTTCTCACCTGCTATCGATCGAAGACGGAGCCGCGGAGCTGCGGAGCGAAAGCTTCGCCCGCCGCGAGTCGCTTCGATCGCTCGACGCTGGCTCGACCGCGTGCCGATCGCTCTAGAGTTCGGCGACGTGCGGCGCTCCTCCGTCGCTCCTGCAGCGGCGCTCCTAGCTTATCCTCACGAGAGCACTGGGGCCGTTCGACTCGAATTTTTCGCTTCCGGCGTCTCCTTTTTTTCTCCTTTTTTTCTCTTCAGCCGGCAGATGGAGGACTTCGTGCTGCAGAATGCCAGCCTATTTCACGAAGTTCAGCTGCTCAAGTGAGCTCAGCTCTCAGTGCGGCGACAAAGCGCCGGCCGGCGGCAGCGGCGGACCGCCCCACTGTGCAAGCGCCCGCACTGGACCTTCCACCATTAGCCGAAGCCGCGCGGCCTCGATCGCTAACGCTCGCGAGGCAGGCGACGCGGGTCGCCCCGCCAGCCGCTAGCTGCGGCGAGCGCGAGAGAGCTGCGGCGGTAGCGCCGGCCGACGGCTGAGGCGCCGAGCGCTACGGTGCGTTTCCCCTCAGGAGAGCGAACGTCACCCTAAAGGACGCCAACGATGCTCTAGAGGCAGAGGTGGGGGTGCTTCGCCGGGGCCACCGACGGCGGATTATACCGCCGCCAGAAGCCGCGTTCGTCGACGCCTGCTCAACTCACGACTTCGACAGGCGAGCGAGCGAGCGAGCGAGCGGAGCCGCGAGCCGGACGCCGTGCCCCTGTGGCAGTGTGAGCCAGCTGCGCCCTTTTATATCCGCCTCCCACATGATGTGGTACCTCATCCGCTTCAACGGCGAACGTAGCGATTTGAGGGTTCCGGTATGGCTGCTTTCAATTTCGCTCTAAAAGGCACCTACGACTATGCGAATGGTCACCCATCGCTCAATCAGCAGCTGCCTCGAGACGTCTCAGGCTTTCTTGCGTAGCTCTTGCGCCGTTATTAATGAGAAAACAATTCGTTACTTGCTAACGCCGGCTTTCCAGCATAGTACTGGTATTTACCGAGGTCTTTGGCCTGCAGATCGATGCCCTGCCGGTTAGTCATCCGGCCATTTCTAGTCTAGATATAAGGGTTCCAAATACAATATATAACATATAATATATATATATATAATATATAATAATATATACATAATATACAATATACAATATATAATATACAATATATATATATATATAAATTCAAATATAAATTATATCCAAAGTATCATATATATATATATATATACATCCCTATAATATATATCCAAATATAATATAATACGAGCAGCTCACTGCTTAGAGACTCGTTTCGGTGAGTCGTAGTAGCTCCGTCACGGAAGATTACGCTGCGTCATCTTGCCGGTTGATGGAAGTGCACCATTTTGCCACGTGACGCAAGTACGACATCTTCGGCGTGACTGGCTTTGTCGCCTGAATTAGTAGAGATAATGTAGATATGAGAATCACAGCTCCAAATATAAAGGTCAGGAGCTGAACTGGGCTGTTTCCGGTCAATTTCCGCTCTTCCGCAGTGGCCGACCTTCGGGTCTCTCGTCAATATGTGTCCAGCGGCGGCTGCCGCTGTCCCGATAATAATAACAATAGTACACTAGATAAAGTGCCCTCAGACAACTCCATCTCTTTCTAGGTGCTTTACACTTGCTGCAAAGGAAACAAGATCGAATGATCAGTGGTATCATGCTTGATAAACAACATGAATAACATGGTTAGGGGTAGCATGCACAGGGGCAGCATGCGTGTGGTTAGTGGCAGCATGCACAGTTTCAGAGCGCATAAGCACGATTAACGTCCACCAGTAGTTCCTGTTTAAATAAAAGCTCTGATATTCATTTTCCAATAGTGTCAAGTCAAGTGCGTTTGATTATAACTCTAGAAGTGAGTCGAGATGAAAATATTTGAATACAACATAAAATGAAAAGGGTTTGTGCAACTAGTTGTCCATTTGGAATGGCTAGCTGACCTTCTGATTACCCCGGGGTTAACGAAGTTCATACGTTTCGAAGCCCTGGCTTATTTACTAAAGGTTTGAGAAGGTATTATTAAAAAATTCAGGTAACAAGACAGCAGCATTGGCTGCAAAAAAAGCACAACTAAGACACCGCCGAGTCAAGCCAAGCAACTTCCCGAATACTGCTATCTGCTGCTGATTCTGCCGTCGAGTCATACATCCAGGGCTGATAAAACTTGAAAAGTCTACAGCTATTAGGAGCACGCGAGCGAGAAATTCAGACTTGCAATTATATTGTGTTTTCCAGGACTTCAATTTTGCCCTTGTCAGAAGAACTCTCCTTAGCAGGAGTCAATTTCGGCATGCCCGTCAGCGACGCAATACCCGAGGAGCACGACAAGGGTTGGAGTACTGAGCGCATGCATTCAGCGGCCGCCAAGAGTTCGCGTCGGTGCCATACTCAATGAAAGGCAATCTACCGCGCAGGTAGCCGAGCGTTTGTCGACGACAAGGACGCGACCGCGGGCGGGCACTCCGGTCAGCGCCGCGACGTCCACGCAGGCGCAGATCCGGTGGCCCTTCGTCACGCGGCGACGCCGCCGCACCGACGCAGCTCGAATCGCTCGTCGCAAGACAGTTCCGATAGCGGCGTGCACGACTCGATGTCGACCTGTCAATGGGAGCCGACCGGAGGTGCGAGAGACTCGGGCAAGATTTATCGCGTCATACTCGCCGGAGACGCGGGCGTCGGCAAGACGAGCTTCATCATTCGTCTCTGCAGCGGTCGATTCTCTTCCGCCACGTCCTCGACCTTGGGCGTCGACTTCCAGTCAAAGTCCGTCGTTCTAGACGACAAAATGTACACGCTGCAGCTGTGGGACACCGCGGGGCAGGAGAGGTGAGAAGCAGGCTGCGAGCGTTCGCGTTTTCGCGCCGCCGCGAAGCCCCGCATCCGCCGCCACCGCCGCCGCTGCCAGCTTTCGCGCGGGTTATGCCTAAGGAGGTGCAGACGACTTGGAAAGATATATGCAACTCATTTGCGTGGCGGCCCAAGAGAACTCCTGCTTTCTATACAAATAATCCTTCGATAACGCTAACCATGCCATCAAAGGAATCCTATAAAAATAACTTAGTTATTAAAATTATCCTTACGTAAAAAATAATTATAATACACTTGATAAAGCGCTCTCAGAGAACTCAGTTTCTCTCTTTCTCTCTCTCTCTCTAGACGCCTTACATTAGCTGAAAACTAATTATTCTATCAAATTAGTCTTAAAAAATAAATAATGCATATATAAATAATAAAAATAAATAGTAGAAAAAGTATCCTTTTACAAAACTAATCCACGCCTCGCACTCATGGTTGCTGCAGGGAGCAAGTTGATTCAATCAGTAGGTGCATATCGTTACAATGTGTTTGCTAAGCCAACCTCTAGGATGATAACTAATCCTATGATTAGGGAGACCCTTTAATCTCTGCTGTCTGGTGGTTGGGCAATCGTAGGTTCAATTTCTGAAGACCGCAGACAAATTCTATTTGTTTTGCATTGCTATGCAATGCTAGTATGTTACCGTTCTTCATTACATTGCTTTATTGCATGTCAGCTGAAGCACTGCATCACATTTCGTATAAAGTTCAAATAGCTTACGTATTAGCGGCTGCTTAGGTTGCTGTGTAATAGCAATCTTAGCTTTGTCCTAGACATTTATTCAGTCTACATTTAAAAGTTTCTACTGGGTTTAAGACCATTTATTTAGAGCAAAATCTTATATATATATATATATATATATATATATATATATGTATATATATATATATATGTATATATATATATATCCAGTTTTAATTCAAAGACTTGGAGAAGGCATGACTAGGAACCCATGCAGTTTCTTTATGCGTGTTCGCAGCTCTACACCCAAATGCTCCAAAGCACCCAAATAATGGCCTAGATCTGACCAAGGCGATATTATTCACTTTTAGGTTTCGAAGCATAACGAGGTCGTATTTTCGGCGAGCCGACGGAGTGCTGCTGCTTTTTGACTGCACGTACGAGCAATCCTTTCTAAGCATCCGAAAGTGGATTGACGACATCCATGAGAACACAACTAAAAGGCCGCCCATACTGATATGCGCCAACAAGGTCGATCTAAGCGACGCTGCTGCCTCCAAAGGTGTCGAGATCGTCAGTCACGACGACGTTTCGAAGCTAGCTCAAGTATGCATTAACTGCCGAAGCAGGCACCTGCTCTTGCTCACAGTATCTACTTGATTCGGCTAGCTGTATCTGTTTCATGGGGGTCACTTGGCAGCCACAATTATCCACTCGTGGTCAGTTTAACTCTCCCACTAGCTCAAGTGTATACATACATGCGCTTGTGTTAATAATAATAATTTTAGCAAGTCGTCTATGTAGCGCCCTCAATGAACCTAATCTCTGCCCAAGTGCTTTAAAACTACTGCATGAGAGTCAATTACGACGGCTTAGTTACTAACATGGTACAATGCTTTGACAGTCGATCAAAAGCACTCAGGTATATACATCAATCAGCATATGCAGGAGGCACACATGTAGACAGCAAGGGCCACCAGTTAATGGAAGCACGGACGACTCACAAGTACTGAATCGCGAACTAGTATGTACGCAGAAGCATAAGATCAAGTATGCATTCTTAATTACGGAGTAAGTACACTGGAGACGAAGAAGACCGACCTCGGAGAGCTAAAGGAAAAGCGAAGAGGAACATTGGCATCTTTAGGTGAGACGTCAAAATGCAATTTATTGTAGCTGGTGAAGACGTCGCAAGCGACTACAGAACTTTCTGTACATAAGAATTTTGGTTGGGTTTGATCGCCACAAGATCGCAATTTATGAAGGGGAAGGCACGACAACTGGAGGCCAGTGAGCGGGTGGTGCGAGAGCACACAAGAGGAACAAGGATTGTGGATAGATCGGCTGGCTCAAGTGAGTTAAGCAACTTTATTGATGATTAAAGGCGTGAGAAAGGGTCTATACTAAAGAGAATCGGCAAAATCTCAAAAAGGTGTCACAAATACTAGATCAGCACTAATATAATTTATTTGCATAATGCCGCAGAGATAATATAATCTCTATTCAGGCACTTCACATGTGCCACGGGATTCAAGCCCATGACCTCGGTCACACCTTGGTCGGGGCGAGCAAAAGCATTAGTTGCCCACATCTTGTCCATGCAGTCCCTAATTTAGGCGATATCTTTTAGCTGAATGTTAGCGGAAATAAAATCCCTGGCAAGGTGCTCATCGAATGAAAAATCTCTTTGCAATAGCACGTCCGACTTGTGGTTAGACGTCAGTTGTGTGATAATGGATGAAATAATCTTGGGGATGAGATCTTGCAACTTTGCAGTGTCACTAGGTAAGCTCACAGCTGCTAGGTTGCTCGTACCGTCGTCAGCTTCATGAAGCTGATGAAGGTCGTCCAAGGACGTCCAAGGTCGTCCAAGGACGTCCAAGGTCACCCAAGGTCGTCCAAGTGCAAATTTCATCGATGCAGTCATCAAAGGAATTAAGTAAGTTGGATGAGAAACAAGGCTTAAAAAGATCGAAGGAAATGTAGAGCTAGTAGAATTGAGGAAGGCATGAAAATTAAGATTCTGTCACACGATGACGTCGGCCAGAAGAAGAGTATGGATAGTTAAATTGAATGGCAACAAAGACTCGATCCCGAGGGAACCCACATTTGAAGGGCTTTCGCATGGCAGAAAGCCATGTACATCTCTCCGTAATCTGAAATGACACAGTACACTGTAGTGGGACCCAGTTCAGCTTAGTATGGTGCCAGAGACACCTCAAAGAGAGGTATGTGGAGAGAAGAGGCTACGGGAGGATCTGTTGGTCAGACGTGTCAAACTTTGCAAAGCCATCAAGGATAACTACCATATTTGCAAGAAAATAAGATACAGTCAAAAAAGGTCTTAGCATGCTCTTTCAGGAAGTTTCATTATAAGGCATGCCCTGAAAATTAGCCGAACCTCCTATCATCACCAAGAGGAGGAAATGTAAGATTGAACTTATTTTGGTAAAATATGTGCTTGACACCAAAAAAGCGTCTGGCACCAAAACAGTTGTAGGGAAATCGGTCCAGTTAATGCTGTAACTTGTTTTGCAAGGTGGGCAAAGAGACCTGCTAATTTGAGCTTTAGCCAGCACTAACCAAGTTAAAGACGTTGGCAACGTTCTTGCAAACAGAAGAGTAGAGCAAGTATTGATTATCATAGGAATTACTGCCTAATGCAACCTCTAGGCATTGCAATGAACAAGCCGTTCAGGGCTTATTGGATCACAAAACATTTTAGACTACATTGAAAATACAACGGTTTGAAATCAGTACGGAAACTTTGTTGAGCCTCGCCTGAAACATTACATGAATTGGACAAAATATTAATGGGGAAAAATCACTGACTATTGGGCAATCGATAAACTACGAGCAGACTGCATTTAAAAGAAGTGAAAATCTCAAGAGAGCTGTATTGCTGGACATGATAGATTAGGGCCAAAAGTTTTACCGGTAATAAATATGCAAGAAATTAAGGCTGGAGGTTTGTGTTAAGAGATTTCTTACGATGTTCCAAAAGAGGATAAGATTACTGTATTAGTGTAAATGTAGATTTTTCGCACGAATATATGTAGGTTTCTGCGTACATAAATAGGTTTAGGTTACTGTACATAAATAAATGTAGGCTGCCATACATAAAAAGTAAGATGCCCCCTGAACAAATACCCTAGTGCCATTTTGCTGGAAAAACTAACGTAAGACCTGGTCTTATTTTCGGGAAAATGCGGTAGCAGAGAGTTTCTAACTTGACCAGCACTGTTAAGATGCCCACAGGAAAGCCGTTTTATGCTACCCTAGCCAGTCGTAGCCATGGACCGCACCTTCAGCTTTCGGAGATTCAGTCGTCTCTCACGCGTAAGTGAGCTTGACCAATGGGGTGTCTTCACTATTTCCAAAGCTACTTCCCTCGCCGTCAGCTTTCTTTTGGTTAAAATCCCTCAGACGTATATTCCATCTTGAAAACCTATAGAGCCGACTGCTTAGTCAGAGCATTTTTCTGTCGGATTGTCTTCTCACGGATGCAAAGCTGCATTGCAGCTTTGGCAGAGATCGCTATTCCTGACTGCTCTGAAGCAAGTTTAGCACTACAGCCGCATCGGCCCCATACCATCGAATATTATTTGTTCGGATCACAACTAATAAACTAAACGTATCAGAAAGAAATATGTTGTATGCAGTGGTGATCTACATGCATTACATGAGAATAGTCGTGCCAGCGGGTGCACTTACATCAGCATTGGCGGCTGCACAAGAACTAGCCTAAACTCACAGCCAAGCTTTCACGCACGAAAATTCCCACTCTCGATTGCACAACTCTACGTGACCTTACGCCTCGGGAATGCTGACAGCCGTCCTTGCTGATTTGCAAGTCCTTCATGATGTTTACTAGCACGAGCTCGCTAGGATACAGACGTCACGCCATGTTGGTCGCCTCATGCATCGAACGGCTCGTTGCAGGAGTATGGTGTCTCATTTATGGAGAGCAGCGCCAAGGACGGACGAAACGTTGTCGATGCAATTTCCGCCCTCACCAGGTACGTTTTCGCTCTGCGGTAGTATTTCCGGTCTCATTAGATTAGCAGGTGAACTGGGAAGAAGGGTTGCTTGAGCACATGCCCATTTATCTGCAAGTGTCGCTGCGTGCGACAGCTTTGGATGCAGGCTTGGCAAAGAGACCGATCTTGCGAGCTGTGATCTCGAGAGCCTAACTGCCGACGTTCTTACGAGCTACCGGTGACCTGAAGCAGACCGAGACCAGAGCTGCTGATGTTTTAGCAGTAATTGAAAATTAGCCTGACGAGTTTTCACAGAAAATGGAAGACCTTCAGCAGCGACTCGATCGCAATCTCTCACGAGAGATCGGCTTGCTGTGCCACACATGGCAACATCTTTGAAGACGATGAGAACATGATGAACTAAAGTACTGCTGAAAAAAATCTATTTGAGAAAAAC
Source organism: Cristatella mucedo (assembly GCA_009760855.2). Lineage (NCBI taxonomy): Eukaryota > Metazoa > Bryozoa > Phylactolaemata > Cristatellidae > Cristatella > Cristatella mucedo. The sequence continues at coordinate 6,630,994 of WPIO01000004.1, read as the reverse complement.
TGCAGTACAAAGCTCATGCTCACCACTATGCTCTATGTAGAACTCGCCAAGAAATGACCCTTCAGTGTCTTGCTATCCGATAGTTTGAACTTCTGGTGCGACGCTTCGGAGCGTCTAGGGAGTATGTACATTAACCAAGACTAGAGCCATTTTGAGTTACTTTACGCTTTGAGAAACCACAGATACAGAGTTAATTCAATCGGCTGGTCAGTACAAGGATCTCAGCACATCTGTCTTACACTGCCAGTGCCATTTGTGTGCTTATGGTAGCATAATTCTGCTTGCAGTCTTACTAAGACATCGAGTCTCATTGCTATGTAAAGCCTCAAGGTGTGCTTCTTGGTGACTGTCTAGTTTATAAAAAGAGACGCTAATGCAATAAGGACACATGTCAAGTAGCGAAGAAAGAAACTGCATCTAGAGATGGGAACAAGGAAAAAGTAACCAAAAGCTCCTAGATTGAGACTCCTAGCTCAAGTCTACTAGCTCACGGTTAAATTAAGGAACTGCAGGACTGCACTGATATACCCAGTGACCACGACACAGCCATATGGCTGATTGCAGTCAATCGGCAGGTTATGACGATCATGAAGAAGATTCAGTAGAACTACTTCTGACACTTGAGCACTCATTCTACCGTACAGCTAGATATTTTATTTGTGCTTGCAAGTTTTGTGGATCACCCCAACTTCCTCGGGTACCTATCCTGGCCAGCCAGAGTCTAGTTGGACAGTCGCTAACGGTAGCCATCCACAGTCACATTTGCCTTTAGGGTCTCAGCTCGCGCGTTAGGGTCACTCCGAGAGAATGGATGATCAACATTGTGACCTATAGGACCATACCTCTGAGAAAAGCAGAGGCGTTCGGGGGATAGTGTGCGCCCATCGACGAATTACACAGATCGGCGCCCCACCCAGTAATGGACACCCTGTTTGGCGCCCCTTGTCAGCGCCCCTGACCCAGAGCCTAGGGGCATATGCCCCCTGAGCACCCTTCGGTACGCTTGTGGCCATGCAGAAGCCAATCAAACGACCTGACAAGACCTTCCTCCGGAAAGGCTTGCCAGTTTGTTTGGTTGGCCTCTTTCAGCACAGAGCCGTCTTGGGTTTTTCATCAGCCCCGGCCAAAAGATCTCTAGCGCCTTAGACTCACAAATTTCGCCGAGTAGCAGCTCAGCTAGATCCCTGTAGAAGTTGGAGCCCTTTAATAAATTAGGTCTACGCGATTCCCTCTCTAAAGCCACGTTTTCATTGGCGGATTACCCGGACAATGCTAGCTATGCAGTTACGTTCCCTGCTTCGTTTGATGTATTTCGGCAATATTCTGGGCTGCCTTTGCGAGCGCTCGTTTAGTCTCTGTGCTTCATGTGCAATGCAACGAGCTGCTTAATTTTTTGTAGGCTTATCAGGGACACTGATGAAGAAGAACGGGAGGCATCGTCATCAGTAAATAATTTGAATAGAAATTCTCTTCCTCAAAGGCAGCCGACTCAGGAATCGAGGAAGTGCTGTTAATCTTGGTGCAGCAATGGCAGACATGGCTACTCACATGGCCACACTCCCTCGGCCAGCTGATGACGTCTCTCCGCGAGCCAGCGGTTCTGACTGAAAATTCAATTAATGGGCTAGAAAACAAGGGATGAAGGCTGATGAAACGAAGATGGAATGCTTGTAACTAGCTGGTAATATTCTGTAGGTATACAATCTAGTCACAGAGTCCGGTTATGGATCCAGCTTCCAATGAGTATCAACCGACGTGGCAAGAAGCACCCATTCAGCCACTCGCCGAGTAAGTGAATGCATCGCCATATTGGATAAGGTTATGTTAACAATTTGCATCTTAAAATCGTGTTACTTCTGATAAGCGTAAGTCGGGGATGGCCATGAAGACGCACTTATGTCGAAACAGCTTCGGCCGGCACAGAGAGCATCGGTTGCCATGGCTGGTTGCTAAGTGGTTGCTGATTAAATTTCTTTTTGTATTAAACGGTAATAGGTGACAGTGCAAAGTGCCTCTGGATTTCTTGTCAACAGATGTGCATGCAACGAAGAGCCAGCGAACAATGTCGAAAAGCTGAAACGATACGCGCTATTTCACTCAAGGTTGGCTGACTAGGTCACTTTCCCACTCGATGATCGCTGCGAGCAGGGCAAAGTCCAAGCTGCTGCATCTTCGGCACAAGTCAACGAACGTCGACTGGCAGCCCAGTCTTGTTCATCTAAAAAACAGCAAGAGGCCGAATCCCAGCAGCCGTTACAATCGAGCCGAAGAAGTTCGCTACAGGCGACGACTTGTCCCCACCCCCCCTGGGCACTGGTTTGATTGGGCATTCGGCGCTCAGTTGATTGGGAGCTAATGAAAATGCAGCGAAGAAATCGCTCCTCACCCCACGGCGTATGTACTTTGATTGTAAAAGAGATGCTTTGTGGTCCTGGTGGACCACAGGCTTCTCATAAGCTCGCGCTGATCTCCTCTGTCTTACTCTGTCTTTCTCTGTCTTTCTCTGTCTCTGTCTGTCTGTCTGTCTGTCTGTCTGTCTGTCTGTCTGTCTGTCTGTCTGTCTGTCTGTCTCTCTCTCTCTCTCTCTCTCTCTCTCTCTCTCTCTCTCTCTCTCTCTCTCTCATCGGCCTGTCTCCTTCTCTGCCAACCCCTCCCCGCCGCATCTTCTGTCAGCTTAAATAAATCAGCAATATCTTCTCTTCGCCAGCGTCTATGCACCACATCCGCTTGCAGTGCCTCTGCGGTCACTCTTGTGAAAGGGCTTCAATACCTTTGTTGCTACTATCCGAAAAAAAAAGAAGTATCTTGCGACGTACTAGACGCAGTCATTGTTATATGAACTTTTCACTGAGAGAGAGAGAGAGAGAGAGAGAGAGAGAGAGAGGTGCTTTGGACCGATCGACCGTGAGCTGCCTCTTTCATATTCCATCTTACATTAAATGTTTCTCAAATTGTATGTTTTTACTTTTCCACTGCACTCCGGCAATTGTCCTTAGCTAATATGCACCCCTGTTTAATATCGTCCACGATTGCAGTCAATAGAGCATTTCCCCAGTACAGACACAGTGACCTGGTGCTAGGCTGCGATGGAGAAGAGACCGAGGCAAAAGCGGCAGAGCCAATGGGTAGAGTGAACGCTGGAAGCCCAGCTTCCCGACTCTACGGCCTCATCTCTGGTTTGGACCAGTAGTTACGATGATCGCCTCCAACCAAGTACAAGGCGAATGTATAAGACGACCAAGGTCGTGGGCTCGAGCCTCGTGGCCTTTTTGAAGCACGTGAGTGAAGTTCATTTACCTCTATCGATGGAGTTCACATCAGGTTGCATGGACTGACCACTTACTGTCCCGTGATTGTGCACGGCTCTCGGCGGGTTAGACGTTTTGCAGCAGCAGTTTCTTAAAGTCGGCAGTTTGCAGAGATTGTCGGCGTCACCAACGTGCCCGTCTAACCAACCACCCTTAATATCTTCCACTCTGATTTGCATAATTTTGTAAACATGAGATCTTGCTAGTAAATAACTGCTAATTGTTCATTTCTAGAAGCGAGTTAAAAAGCACCTGCATACCGATGCATGACATCAAAAGGCAGCTTTAGAGCTCTCATCTTTTATTTTTACAGAGGATCATTGAGTGAGAAACGGCCTGGCGAGCGAGTAGACGTAATGATGTTCGGCCAAGGAGCAGTGAAACGGCGGCAAGCTAGATCAGGCAGATCTCTGTCAATTTAAGCCTGAAAATATGTCCTTCCGTCACTCGGCTAGAAAGAAAGGTGGCACATCCTTATGCGACCCCGATTTCGTAGTATAGGATGCTATTTCAGGCTTCCAAAATTGTCATCATTTTGTAAGTTATACATGCGTTCAATGCACATACGAAGCGTTGTAAAGTAAAATGTACTAGGTGCACCAGCTCTTCCCTTCACCGCCGCGTCCCCATGTATTAGGCGGTTGGGAGACATTTTCTTATGAGCGAGTTTCGCGCATATAACGTGGGCTGCTCATCTTTCGGTCTTGCTGCTAGCTGATTGGCTGATAGCTAACTGGGTCCGTTCAGGGCTCGGGGGAGGCAAGAAATGGCTCGAAAGCTGAGCAGCGAATTCATCGAATTCCGCACGCCCCCAGAGCGTGGCGAGTGCGGATGGCGAGTCCGCTTACAGAGAGAGCGAGCCCTCAGCTGCCTGGACGGACGCAGGAGGACATTGGCTGGCCGACTGCGAATGGCGCTGGAGCCACACTAATTCGCCTATCGCTCGTCGGAGGGCAACTAAGCGGCTCTCAAAAGTCCTTTACACTGGAAAAGCTCACCGCGCGAGGTCTACCGACGCCTGTAGGCAGTCACGCTGGCTGCAGCACGACTTCCGCCTAAGACCAGCTGCACCAACTGCTGAGGTCACCTTCCAACGCCATGACTGGAGCTATGCCTCTTGAGCGGTTGCGAACAGCGAGCAGTTTCGTTAAAGAGACCCAAACGGGTACGAATCGTGCCTGAGTTCCAGCGAACTTTTTGTCGTACCAGCCGTGTCAGGTCTCTACTAAAACACCTGCCTCTCTGTACAATTCTAAAACAGTCTCTTCGTAGTCCATCACCGTTTTCTACCCACAGTCGGAATTCCCTGCATACATCTTCTGTCTGCATTTGCATAGTCTGTCTATGCATTGAGATATTTTCAAGATGGAAGTTCATTTCTGCCGGACACAATGCCTACGTCACTTTCAATGCACACGTGCCTGATTTTTGGACTGGGTTCGTGTAGAAAGAGAGTAACGTTGTCAGCTGCCAGGAGTCGAGATTCATTATTTCGTTAGCACAACTGCTCGCTCCGAGCGAAATGTGGTCCCGGGTACTGGAAAATGTTGCGGAAAACTTGAAAGGAACAAGCTTTTACGCTCGTGAGCGAAAACTTCGGTGATTTGCATCGAAACTAGCGGTACATAAGTACAATGCAGTACGTCTTCCGCGTTAATGAGCCTCGAGCTGCTGCGTTATGTAAGAGAGTGACAGCTGTAGCTGTCCGCTTGAAATGTGACCTTAAATAGTTAGTTGGCTTATGTGATTCAGTACCACTGCGGTGGGTCATTACCGAAAGTCACGCTTTCTGACGGAGTGCCTGGCGTTTCTTAAAGCACCCTCTAACATCGGTTATCAAGTGGTCAGCTGTCACTGCACTCTCTTATGTCGCTGCGTTTAGCAATCGCCATTTAGGTGACACAGACCTCCAATCCAAGGAGATTTCTAATAGTCTTTTCTGCATGCGTTTTTGCTTTCGTACCTCAAACTTGGTAGGTACCACTGCTGATGCAGTGGTTCTTGAATCTGCCCTCTACATCACACCTAGTGACGCACACGTGACGCACAGTGACGAAGCAGTGGCTAATCTGAGGAAAGGTAAGCTCCTAAAGTGTCAGAAAAAGATATGGCGCTGCAATAAAGTACTAGCAAAATCTATGGTTCTGTAAATTGGGGTGCTATTATTGCACACTTGGCACAGTGCCTCTATACTGATATGACATTCAGAGGTGATTGTTATCCTGAAGGTGAAATAAGCTACCGAAAAATTGCAAACCGCTTGCACCTATCCATGGGCGTCTGCCGACAACTTTGGGCAGAGTATTTTGTGGCAAGCTCAATACTTGTTCGTACAAAGCATAGGACCTGTGAGCGCGTACTGCCTGGCTTCTCTTGTGCAATAATAGGATTGGCAAGCATGCTTGATGCTTGTTTAACCGTTGCCCCTACTCATCGTTGAGTTTTACGTCCCCACACGGCAGTCGCCAATGAGAAACTTAATAACTGGGTGCTCTCACAGAGTGTGTCCAGTCAAGTTAGAAAGCCGTCTTTTCATGACAATGTGCTCAGGCATGCTTTCACTACGTACACAAACAATCGTCCCACGGAAGTGGTACATGCAGAAAGGATCTGCCACAAAGCGTAATACCCTGTTAAGGGTAGTTCAGGCTTGAGGCGGCGTCGATTGCTTCTATTACGACGACACCCAGCTATACTTGTCGTTGAGGCTGTCCGCACCAGTGGCGTTGCACAATGAACCATATGCCTGCCATGTAAAAATTAGATCCTTGGCGACGGTCAATCTGTTTCCTCCAAATGGTGACACAACTGAACGCCTGCTTATAGGTAGCGTGGACGTACGGCTCAAATAAGTGGCTTTACATTATCCGTTGGAGGCTAACGACCCCACTAGATGATATAAAATTCGAACGAAATTTTGCAACGGCTTCTCTACAGAGTCATCACTGTCGATGCATGCTCACGAGTGGGCACTACTTACTGAAAGTGCAGCTACGGCCTTCAGGACCTCCACTCTGGGCTCGATTGACGGAGTTCAATATCGACAGGATCTGCCGAATTATGCCCTATGAGCTTGGCTACGGAGTTTGAAAATGAGATTGCTAATAATAATGACCACGGTAATCAAGCTTTGGAGCAGAACGTTATTTACTCATGCGATTCCATTTATGCACAACTTCTCACCTGGTCAGCGAGCACACGACGAGAACCTGACCAAAGCAAGAGCAGTTTCCGGCGGATGTCGCCTTTAGGCATCGAGCCATCGAGCTGGGCGTTATTATCTGCTATAAGCCTGCAACGAGTCCTTTCTGAAAAGAGACCCGCCGCACCAGCTGGAATACACTTGCAAATAGGTCTGCACGCTAGTTCGGCAATTTTGATAGCACTGCCTGTGGAATTTTGGGCTCGCTCTTTCTCAGCTCGCCGTTGGATGAGTTACGAGGGTTAGGTGTCTGCATATTTCAAGTACGATGCTCAACAACAACAATAATAATAATAATTCACTTGATAGAGCGCCCTCAGAGAACTTAATCTCTCTCTAAAGTCACCAGCTCTGTGACTAGCACAGGACGACCACCATGATATTCTCAGCAGTAACCCTACAATCCCGAAACATAGCGCTTCAAAGACGAAGTGACGGCACTGAAGTAATCTCGTGCCACACAGACGGCGAATATATCGGCTTTAGTCCCGGACCCTGTCCTTGACCCTGCTAGCCCTTGCAGACGAGTGACGAATGCTGGTTGAGCTAATTCCTCGAAGTACGAGCCGGGCTAATGTTTTGCCCGATGTAGCAAAGCACGAAGGCACGCCATCAAGAAGCCGCACACCTTAATATGAAAGGTCTGTGATATTCAAGCAGGGCAGTCAGCTATAGAGAGGCACACGTGTGTAAAGTTCAACCCTGGAATTAGTTGGCCATCTATTTCAAACTGTCTAACTAATAGGCTATAATAAGACCTAATTCTAACCTTTGAAGTTATGACCTATCCGGTTCCTAATGCAAATAACTCAGGATTTGCTAGTCGCCTCAAGCACTGTCCTAATCTAGCCGATTTAGCATGTTCTCATTTCAGTGGTGCGTCCTACACTTCAGCAGTACACGAACTGAAGTCAGGGCCTCATTTTGTTTTGAGGGTGGTTAGATGAGCAGCTAAGCGATTGAGTCTGAAGGGAAAGTATTATCCCGAGAAACAATTATTTCCAATAGGAATTGCAGAGAAACAGAGTGAAGAAACTCAAAGGTTTGTGACTGTAACTGCAACGCGTTGAGCCAACGATGGCGATCCACAGGATTTGTCAAAGCCCGTGTCTCGAGCCATTTTCCACGCAGGCCAGCTACAAATAAAAGCAAAGACCGACGTAATGCTCACAGTAAAACGCGGATTCGCAGCCTTCGTCTTATTCCTACTTGAGTAGCGAAATAATTTGCTGTAGAATTATCCCACCCTGGGTTAAACGGCGCTGGTTGTGATCACTATAAAAGCCAGCTATTGACTGGGTAGCCGTCGTCTGTAGCAGCATTGCTTGCCCTAGCCCCGATGTTGTATTAGAAGGTTGGTACTGGTACACTTACTGGTACAAGCACCGGGAAACTAACCTGTCTGCCAATTCGGAGAGCTAAACCAACTAGTAAAAATTTCATATTTTGTGGTGCGGCAAATAGAGCAATCACACAAACCCTCAAACCTGGCTAGATGGGCTCTTCTGCTACACTCTGAATAGTATAACTAGGTAGAGGTCTGCTTATTAAGTAACGTTGTTTATTTAGTGGCAGAAGAATCTTAGCGTCCATCTCTCCCGTTGGCAGCAGGCAATAAAGGATTGCCTGCTTCAGGACTCGAGTTCTTGGCCTGGGTCGCCAGGTCTGCTAGCACCTCTTACGCTGAGGCAATCACACCGTTAGCCACTTAATGCATATGTGGATTGGCCCAATTGGAAGCTGCCACTACTATGGGATTCCCTGGCGGTACATTGTCGAGAAGACAGCCTCCTGCAGGAGGTCACTGCCATACGACCATGTTCTCCGTAATGACGTGGCAACTCGATGGCTGGGCTGGGATAGGGCTGGGCAGTGGAGAGAAAGCTGGCAGCCCGGCTGACACATTGCTACAGTGTCGACTAATCACAAAGTATTAAAAACCAAATTTATCTAGCAAATGATCAGTATTCAAGAAGCTGTCACTCCCGGTCATTTAAAAAATCCAGGCCCCGGGTAGCAAGGCGGTAGCATACAATCTAGACAATGGGTAAGGAAACCGCAGCCCTCACAGTCAGTGGAGTTAGACCATCTTTGAGAGATCGACCCACAGGGACACAGCGTCGGTCTTGTTGAGGCGTGAATATACAGTTGTACATCGGCTCATGAGTTTAATTCGTTCCGTGCCAGATCTTGTAACTCAATTTACTCACATGTCAAACCAGTTTTCCACATTGAAGTGAGTTGAAATGCGGCTAATCCGTCACCGATCCCCCAAAAAACACTGCAATTTGTGTCACGCGTTAAGATAAAAATGTACTTAGAAACAACGAGCATTGTTTTAAAAACACTGCAATATGTCTTTCAATAAACGGGTTCGATTGATTCCCATATAAACGAGTAACTTGGAGATCAGATGACTTGAAGATGCTAGTAGATCCAGAGGAGAAATGCTGAAATGATTATCTGAATCTTACTCGCCAATTTGAGCCCTTTTAGCCGGGTTTTCCACGCTTTCATCTTCAGAGGTTTCCGATGAAAACTTGTCCAGTGCGGTCTGCTTCATTTTGCCTTTCGGAATGTTTCTGAAATGAGTTAGGAAAGTGTCATTAAATAACTCTGTCGCACGCTCAGTTGAAATATTATCTGGGTGTTTCTTTCAAATACAACTTGAAAGTTTCCCTCACATTTACAGCATTTTCTTTATCTCCTCCGTGTCATCTATTCACATTTCCTACAAGCCCTTCGTGTGCCGCTGAGTCTGTAGCTATTTTAGCTCCTCCGCCGTCAGTTCCTTGGAGTCAGCTCCTCGATGTCAACTCGTTAATGTCCCCCTCATCCATGTCCAGACACATGGACCTGCCAAGGAGTACAATATCCTCAACCGCTGTTGCTTCTGATTCGAGTCCTTTAAAGTCCGTTCAAGACCCAACCTCAGGCCACAGCTTCTTCCACGTAGAGGTCAATTTACTCTTTGTAACACCCTGCCAGGCCGTATCGATTATCCTGAGGCACATCGTAATGTCATAGTGGCCCTTTCTGAACTCTCGAAGGACGAGGTTCGAGCTCTCCCGAATCTCCTCAAAGCAGCGGCGGCGGAATCGGTGCTTGGTGAAGAGCTTCTTGAAATTAGAAATCACCTGCTGGTCAATGGGCTTCAGGATAGGAGCGATGTTGTGCGGATGGTACTGAACGTCAATAAGCGTGAACTCTTCGAAGGTGTCATCTTCGAGGTTAGGTGGGCGTGCATGGGCATTGTCCCGGATGAGAAGGGCTTGCAGTGGTAAATTGTTTAAATTAATTGTCTAAATTATTAATTAAATTATTATTTTAAAATAAATTATTGTTTAATTAAATTAAATAAATAAATTATTGTTTAATTAAATTGATTGTTTATATTATTAATTGTTTAAATTGAAAATTATTTAAATTATTAATTGGTTAAACTATTAATTGTTTAAATTAATAATTTTAATTGTTAAAAGCAGGGGTAAATTGTTTTCTTGGAGATATTTCTTAGCGTCAATCCGAATTCATCCAGTCCACAAAGAGCTGCCCGGTGACCCACGTACTTGGATTATCCCTTCCACGCGTGACCTGCGGTTTTTCCTTTCAGACTCCAACACGCGACCCTAAGGCTCCGGGTTTTCCGAATTGTAAACGAGCGGCGGCTCAATCTCGCCGTCGCCGCTAGAGCGCTGGCGCACACAGTGCGAGCGTGAGGGTAAAAGTCCTTAACGGGTTTGTGGCGCGGCATCCACTTCTTCTGCTCTGCCTTTAAACAAGTCCTCCTCGGCATCTTCTTCCAGAAGATTCTTCCTGTCTCGTCACAGTTGAAGACTTGCTGAGGGCAAACATCCTCCTCCTCCTCCTCCTCCTCCTGCTGCAACTATAATTCCAGCAAAGGTGTTGATGTATCCTCAGCTGCATTCACATTCGAGCTTGCTACCTCACCGTGCATGACGACGGAGTGAATGCCGGTCTTCTTTTTAAAATTCGCGAACCGACCCCGATTGACTTTTAACGGCACGCCCGCTGCTTCGTCTGTTGGAGTGCTTGGGCTCTGCTGCTGCTGCTTCAGCAAATCGGCTTAAATCGGCTAGTTGCAGCTTCTCACTGGTTGCAGCCTCCGCCACGGCGTCTCCTGCGAGCTGCTTCTCCGTCAGCTACACCATCAGCAGCTTATCCTCATTTTTCATTGATAGATTGTCGTTGTCTACAGATTACAGCAACTCCCTTGGCTGGCGTTAGAGCCTATATCGACTCATTTAGCTGCAGTGCAGCACGGAGCAGGTCGTAGAAGTGCCGCTGCACTCGTGCTGCTTCGTGCCAAGTCGACTACACCCACACCTAGGTCTTGCTGTGCAACAAATTTCTTTCTTTAATTTGATGAACACATTCCACTTCTTTTTATCAGCAATGTTCTTCGCATTCAGTTTATTCTGATACATGGCTGGAAAAAACAAAGTTTTGCACAATGACTGCAGGCGCAGATGCCAGCACAAGACCGACGCTTCAGCAGTGGGCTAACCTTTCAACCGCGGATGACCCAAAGCATGAATCGCCGGAACACATCCTGTGCAATGCATAGCTTCTTTGGTGAGAATAAAATCACCATTACCCTGATCTGATGTGAATAAAACTTTCTTTGGTGACTAAAGAAAGTTTCATCGAGATCAGATCAAAGTAACTGCGATGGCTTTCCTGCCGCTCGAATTAACCTGTGGGAAAGCTTAGCCGCTTGCCAAGCAAGATGAGCGAACCGATGAGATGATGAGATTTTAGCAATCACATTTGTTCTCAGCTTTAGGCACTTAATTTCCACCATTTAGCAGTTTTTGCTACATGAATGCAGAACCAAATGAAATATGTATGTTTTATGAACTCATCAGCTAGATCAGACCACGTGCTTAATTGAGTAGTTATACACCTGTCCTTGACTTTCTCGTTTTGTCGAATACTAAAAACGCTATGGTAAAATTGACTGTTGATTGTAGTGAATATTATTGCTAGATACACATGCATTTTTTTTCATACAACTTCTTTTTAAATTCTACAATTTGAAAGAAGCTACGAGCCGACGAGTTATCACAGCTCTTTTCACCCACTGTATTGTTCTTAGTGTGCTGCTGTGTCCTGTAAGAGTGCAATTTATCGCTAGCCAATCGCTATAATTCATTTCATGTAAAATTTAAACTGCCTAGAAAGATTTAGTTCTCTAAGAATGCTCAACGGTTTTTCGTCTCTTGAATATCTTTATTTCTTGGTTTTAAATTGTTAATATCCTACAAATTATACAGTTCTTGCTAATTACACAGGGAATCGATACCCACATAAAGCTTTCTATGCAGCATGGAAGTTCGTTCACTTTGCGAACTAAGCAAATATGGAGCTTATTGTACAAACACCCCGCTTTCAGGGACTCCAGCTCTAGGTCAGCCTTTAGAGCCACTGAAGAGTCACTGACTTTGACTCTGCAGAGAGACACCGATTCGCTCATGCCATGATGCCGGCGGCTAGCAATGCTGACGTTTTCTTGACAATGTATGCCATGCACCGGAAGATTAAGTTAACCTCTCAATCCCGTGGTAACGTGACAAACCCAGAAGAGATGCCACGCAGTAATATTGAAATTGCGGGATGTAAATGCCGTCGGAACTGCTTGCAGAATTCGCGTGTGAGTATTTCAACTTTTCTTCGCTACCGTAAAATTAAAAACTAAAGCCTCGATCGCCTTGCGATAGACTGGGTGGTACTCAGTGGCGATGTCACATGTCACCGCCATAGTTTGGCTCTCCAGTATACACACGGTCGATTCCCGACCTGCGTCAGAACATCCCTCTGACCTGACCACATTTAAAAGGAACTTAAACAAACACCTATTTAGGACAGCATTTAGTGGGTCCCTATGCTTTATCCATCACGTGCTTATGCGTGCTGACACTGTGCATGCTGCCACTAACCATATTTGCATGCTGACCCTGTGCATGTCACCCCTAACCATGTTATTCATTTTGTTTGTTTTTCAAGCATGATTTTAACAATAATAATAATAATAATTCACTTGATAAAGCGCCCTCAGAGAACTCAATCTCTCTCTAGGCGCTTTACATTTGCTGCAAAGTGAAATGCAATAGATATATATGATGTATTATATATGCTATTTGATATATTTTACTTACCATTTAATTGCATTTCCCTTTGCAGCAAATGTAGAGCGCCTAGAAAGAGATTAAGTTCTCTGAGGGCGCTTTATCAAGTGCATTATTATTATGATCAAGTACATTATTATCATTCTAGCCTCAAATCGAGCGTTCGATCAAGCGGGCATCGAGCTGGGGATCGAGGAGCTCAGAGTACCAGCATCTCCCCCCCCCCCCGAGCGCTATGTCGGACAACGCTCGTCGACCGTCTTGGCACAGTGCAGAAGGAAATACTTCTCGCCCTTGATCACCTCGGACCTCCGATCCTATTTACGGTGCACTCCGTGCACCCGTTCGGTGCTTGTTAGGCGTCGCTCACATGACTTCAGGCCAAAACCGGAATCACCGAAGTTCCAGAGCCGCGTTACAACTTCCATCGGCATTTGTTGCCAGTGCTGAGATGAGTGCCTGTTATAGCCGGGACACAGCTCCAGTTCTAGCTTTTGAAACGACTCGTCCTTCGTCGTAACCAGCGATTGGCATCGAACGCAATCTTGGCCAGCTCACTCGCCCTCTTCCAACAGGGAATACTGCAATCAGTCTTGGCTGTTATAGGCTCTTCATGGCTTCAGATCCTCAATGTCGACCTCTGCCACGATGGCACGTTGGATAAGGCCGTTGCTCTTTTCGAGATAATGCCTGAGATCGAGGGTTCAAATCCTGCAGTGGGCGATCTTTTCTTGAGGCTGCAAGCGGCGGTGATAGCCTTTGAGGCTCTCCTGCTGCTATGCAAGAAAAATCTATTAAAACAGCGAAGCAGCACGAAGCTTGGGCTCAATGCCCCAGCTTGTCATTGAGCAGGCTTTTTGGGTAATTTGACAATTAGATTTTCCGGTGCACTGAGATTAATTCAGGTGTTTTACCAGGTGCCAACTTTAGTTCTCTACTCTGAATAGTTTCGCGGTTTCAATTTCAAGCTTTTATAAGAGCCGCTTTGCCAAGGCGGCGATATTCATCGGCCATTTTAGTGATATATATATATATATATATATATATATATAATATTTATCGGCTTACGTTTCGTGCAGCAGTAGTTGGCGAAACGTTAAGAGACATGCTGTCTCCACGATTTCACTCGCTATCTACTGCTTACCTCTCTCAAATGCTTCCTACACTGGCTTCGCATCCCACGGCCCGATCGTCTGACTCAAGTCGGATAGCCTTGCGAGCCTCTTACCAGCCTCAAATCCTTTGAAGATCGTGTCATCCGTTGGCATAGCGCCGAAGATAGTGGTTTCATGATCATGCAGCACAATACGCTCAAAGTGACAGCGGCACTTCGATACGGATCTGATTGAATCCCGATCCTATGCGATCCAGGTCAGATGCAGATCCCGATCCGATCCGACTCGGCTGAAGTAATCCAATCGCGAAGTTGGGTTCCGATAGATCCCGCCTGTCCGCGCGACGTCATTCGCTCAGTAGCAGCAGCTAACGCCTTGCAGCAGCCTTCTACTCCCGAGACCCTTCTTTTCTCTGCATCAGTTTTGTCGCGCCTTACGTTGATTTCGTGCGGCCAAGCTCCGGCGTTTCGCCCAGCCGCTAGCCTACGCTCCAGCCGACCGCAGGCCTGCAGCTATCGCTTGGCAAGCACGAACCCCGACGGCTCTGCGGCGCGGCGGCGGCAACCTCTGCGGCGCCGCTTGGGCGCGCTGAGCGGCCTCCGATCGCAAGACGACGACGAGCGGATTCGTGGCAGGAGGGTGCGCATGCGTCGCCTGCGCTCGAAGCGGCTCGCCGTAGTCATTAGCGCCAGCTGACCCTTAACCCGACCTTTAGGAAGCAGGACCCGGCAGCTCGCCTTGCGTGGCAGCGCTTGCGGGCGCTAGGTGGGCCATTCGCCAGTCGTAGCGAAGAGCTCAGCGTCCGCCAGGACGCTGAGCATTCGTCGTGCCCGGAGGCGCCTTCTCAGCTCTAGCGCCGGACGACGGCCGACGGACGCCCGTCTTCGGCCACGCGGCGGTTCGTATGCCGCTCGTCGGGAGCGGCAGCTGACCTCGCGGACGTCGGGTCAAGCGTCGTAACTCAGGTGCGTCGCACTTTTAGAGCACCGACGCGAGCGGCGCTCGAGCGCTCGAGCGGATCCATCCGTCGAGGCACGGTCGCTCGCAAGGTCGCTCGGCTGTGGAAGCGGCTCGCCCGAGGGCCGCGCAGCCGCCGCTGCCGAGCGCTCGCGCGCGTCTGAAAAGCGGGGCTGCGGCGGCCTGCACAGCTGCCGGGTAGCTGCCGCCAAGTCCGCCGCCGCTACCTGCACAGCTGCCGGCTAGCGGCCGGCGAGACCGCCGCCGCCCCAGCTGCGTCATTGGCCGGCGCACTCGGCGGCGAGAAGACAGCTGACGCCCAGAGCTGCCGACGCGAGCGGCGATCGCTGGCGCTGCCGGCAGCTCTGCCGCCGCGTCGGCGTCGGCCTCGCCACCTCAGCGCGCCTCGCGAAAACCTCTCTCCTTCGAAGACGACGCCGGAGCCGCGCGCGTCTTAGCCAGTCGATCGACCGCGGCTTGGCCGCTCGGCGAGCGGCCAAACCGCGGAGGCGGCGCTGCCTCAACTGCGCCGCCACCGCGGCGGCTGCGTCGTTGGGGGCTACGGCTGCACGTCCTCGGCTGGGCGCGGCTGTCTATTCGGGGCGGAGCTCCGTCATGCGGCTCCGGCGGCGGCGGCAGGTGCACCTGACTGCTAATTAAGGCGCCGCCGTTGCCGCTAGCCGGCTGCAATTAATTAATGAGAAATGCCTGTCCGTCATCTCGGACAGTACACGCGTGTACCTCGTAGCCCGGCTAAGAAGGCGTGGGCGCTGCAGCACTCGCGGCCGCAGCGCCCACGCCTTCTCCGCTCTGCCTCAGAGAGCGCCCGCCGCGCACCCTCTCGAGCGCACGCGCAACGCCCTCGGCCGCTCGCCGGCCTCTCGTCTTGCCCCGAATGCCGAGCTGCGGCGGCTTCGGCGCTTAGCGAGCGTCTGGCGGCCTCAAGCCGGAAGCTCAGCGACCGGAAGAAAGCCAGCAGGTCGCACGTGGTCGCACGCAGGCTCGCTCGCGGGTCAGACGGTCAAATAAAAAAATATAATTAATTTATATAGCGCCTCAAGAGAACTATATCTCTGTTCAGGCGCTTCACATATGCCTCGGGGCTCGAGCCCACGACTTCAGTAAGACTTTGGTCGGGCGAGCACCTTAACCGCTAGACCAAACCAGCTCGGTAGTTTGGCAGCTGGAGCGTACGGGACGCGACGGGGGCCTGCGTTAGGGTCGAGAACCGAGGCGGGCGCAACGCTCACGCCCTCGCCGCGGCGTTCAAATGGAATATAATGTATCTCCGTCTGCAACTTCGCAAAGCCATAAAGACTAAATGGGTGTTAGATAGGAGAGTTTTGAATAGTCCACTCACAGCCTAAGCGGCTTTCGGTACGCATTCGGTGGCCAACAGACCTCGTCTCACGCTACAAACAGAAAGTGGGGAGCATAGCAGAGTTAGGAGAGCAGTTGAGGTAGTGAGTAGCATGGAAGTAGCAGCTCAGGACCGCTGGAAAGGATGAGTCATAGTCGGCCGCAGGAATATAGTTGCCGTTGCGTAAGAATTGTGGAAGCGAGTTCCACAGTCTAAAACCTGCAGAGCTAAGGCTTCTGTCGCCGACGGTCTATAAGCAGAGGAATGGAACAGCTAATTTATTGTCCACACAGGGCCTGAGGGCACGAACAGGCTTAAACTGTTGCAGCAGTTCATCTAGGTACGAAGGAGCCAAGCCGTGGCGGGCCTTGTGGGTCAGCTTAATAGCTTTGCTCGGTATGCGTTGCTCAACCGGCATCCATCCTCGCTCTTTTGGTAAAATAGACACGTGCTCAAATCTCTGGGACTTGAAAACTAGCCCTGCAGCCATATTCATAGTCAGCTGCAGTGGCCTAGTTGCTTTCTTTGGTAGCCCAGCCGAAAGGGAATTACAATAATTAAGCTGCGAGTTAAATTTTTCGCAAGCCACGGGGGAAGACAGCTCCTAATCTTGGATAGGGATCAGACGTGACGGCTAGTTGTAGAAGCTTTCTTCAGAATGAAGCCTAAAAATTAAGGCAGCTGTCGAAAACGACACATACATTTCGAGCACGTGGTGGTGGTCGCACAACAGCATCACCTATTAGAAGAGAAAAGCCTTTTAATTTAGGGTGTCCTATGAGCGGCAGTTCGGTCTAATCGTCATTTAGTTTCAAGAAGTTTTCCGACATCCAGGATCTAATGTCGGCAAGGCAAGCGTTAAGTTTATCCGTTGCTGCAGCAGGTTCCGAGGGTTTTAATGACAAATACAACTGAGTATCGTTTGCATAAAAGTGATATCTTATTCCATGGGCCTTAATAACGTTTCCCTGAGGTTGAATATAAATGAAGAACAGCAAGAGACCGAGTCAGGATCCTTGAGGGACTCTACAGGTGACCCGTCTCGCGTTTGAGAACTGATCCCCAAACGACATGGATTGAACACGATCAGACAAGTACGATTTAACCACGCCAGTGCCTCGTCTGCCAGACCGATCGTTTTTCTCAATGGTTCAAGTAGACCGAGCCGTGATGGCACACTAGGTATGGCGGTTGCTTTCACGATCTCGGTGCCGAGGTCGTGGGTTCGATTTCTGCGGTGGGCGATCCTTAATCGCCACTGCAAGCAGTGGTGATAGCCGTATCGGCTATTCTGTGGCTATACAAAAAGAGGCTGTTCAATCAGCCAGGATTATTAACATCGCGATCAGTGGTGTCGAAGGCGGCTGACAGATCTAGGAGAGCTAGGGCAGTGACATTCCCGTCGTCGTTGCCACGTAGAATGTCATCGTTTCAGTTGGTGGAAAATGTGCCCGAAGCCCGGGTTTTCCCCTTTCGTGGTCGTAGCGTTGTTGCTCTCAGCGCCAAAGGTCACACAAGTCGAAACGATATCGGTTTATAAACGTGGTGCAGAATTGAATAACAAACGCATGAAGTGCTCAGCTGCAAAAGCTGGAGCTTTATCTATCCATTCATCTATGAGTGCGGAATGCTCCGCTGGCGATATGTTCTTGGGGCGATTCTTCTGAGCGCCCCTGCAGAGATGAGCCGCCTGCTGCGTTGCTAGGCAACAATGAGCTCTGGCGGTGCCAGATGGCGGCGGTCATCCTGAATGCTAGTAGGGCGTGAGCGCGGTCGAAATACGCGCTTCGTAGCTTCGACGACTACGTTTCCGATGCCCGCAGAGCGCCTGCCGACTGAACCGCAATCAGGCCCCTTGTAAGAATGCACAGCCGCTAACAAAAGGCAGCAGATGCGTTCGAATGCATCGCTATTTCCTCGAGCCGCTCGAGCCTTGCCGCCCGTGCGGGCAGAGGGGCAGGCCGGAAAAACGGTGGATGGGCTCGCTGTATGAGGTTAAGCGAGAGTGCGTCGGGTGGAAGGAATGCGACGCAGCAGGGCCCGTTTTGGCCTCTCTTCCGCGTAGCAATTTCGGACAGCCGCTGCCGCCAGTCGCTGGTCCCAGCAGCGGTCGACACTGCCCAGGAGGCGTGACTGCGAAGCTGACGTTGCATTCGCGACTCGCAGCGACTTCCGGCAACGTCGCAGGCATCGGTGACTTCACCAAGATTCCTGCTGGCCAGATGGCGAGATTTAATGTCGATGCCATTAGCCGTGTTTTTAGCTATTCCGGAGGTCTTCAATAAACGAAGCTAGCCTGCTGGAGCACAGTGTTGTCGGCTGAGTCGCAGTGCTCACCCACCGGCTGTGGCTAACCGCCCTGGGTGGGTGGCATCGGCTGCTCAGGTCAACCTTCCGTGCAGTTGCGATCTCTTTCGTATGGCGGCCAGCAGTGGGCCGGCACTGCGTGTCGGACTGAGGCGTAATGGGGGGGGGGGCGGCCGGCACTGTGTGTTGGACTGAGGCCTAGTGGGGGGGGGGTGGGGGGGGGGGGGGGATGGACATATGACCCCGTGCGCCAGGGCCAAGGTACCACCAAGAGCCAAATGGATTGTGCATATTTTCTTTTTTTATGCGGTAATACCAATCTTGAGTCGAAGCAGGTCCTTGTTTCAATGGACTTGACTATTACTGGCTGAGCTATTTAAGCATATTTACGGACGTAGACCAGGCTGTAGCCTGCAGCTCTGGCGGCACACACATGACGACCCGGAAACACCGAGGGGCTTCGGTCGCCGTGTATTTGACTGCCGCTCGCAGAGCAGCAAGCACACGGCCGCTCACCCCTCGCTCACCCCTCGCTTACCCCACCATCCCCGCGTTCCATCTGCCCTTCTTGTCGGCTTGCCCCGTTCTGCCCGTCTAAGGCGGCCTGCGTCACGTCAAGGGCGAGCACGGCGTGCTGTGCAGCGTCCAGGGTGAGCCTGGGCGCCGTGGCCTAGCGTCAGTACGTGCGGCATTTTGCATAACTGTGTGCGATAGTCACTTTTGACCTGATTGCTGTATATAAAGATTTCGCCTTACCACACTCGCTCTCCTGGAGCAACAGTCTGCCGGTTGGTGAATTTTGCGCTTAGCGTGAGCTGCTGAAAGCCTGTTTGCCAGTCGGCAGGAAGTCGCCTGTGTGTGTCAGCAGTAAAGTACAGGCTACTGTTGGGCTTTTGCTAAGATGGCTTTTCGCCAGGGCTGCATGCAAGAAGTCCTAAAGAGAGTTCTCAGCATGCTCTCTTTTTTCTCAAAACCTGGCATTGCGTGGTCACCAAGAGAGTGTCGGTGACAGAAACTTTGGAAACTCCTTCGGACTTTTCACATTCTAGCTCAGTACGATCTTCTTCTGCAATCGCGCCTGGACCAAACATGAAAGAATCGAGAGTCAGTCCATTATCTGCCTCATCAAACCCAAAATGAGTTCCTCAGTAGAAATGCATTCACAGTCAGAGACAAGCTACTCTGCAACAAACGGCGAACGAGCACTATCAAATTCTGGTTGACTCAACTCCTGATTTGGTGCTCTGCGACTAGATGTCTCACATCATTAGATATGTCGATGTTGATTTTTCCAATAAAGCAGCCATCATCAAAGAGGGGGCGATCCTGGGCTTTTTTTAAATATTTGCTAAAGATGCTGCATCAATTGAGGGTCTCATCTTGGACAAACTCAAATCTGACAAAATGTCCTTGCAAGATTGCAGGTCGCAGTGCTACGACCACGCTGCAGGCTTATCTGGCCACTTGTCAGGTGTCCAAAAAGAACACTGCCCAGAAATGAGAAGGCAGTTTTTGTAAACTGCTGTTGCCGCCGGTTGAACCTGGCAGGAGTTCATGCAGCAAGTCAATAGTCCCTTGTCATCGATCTGATTTCCCTTTGCAGCAAATGTAAAGCACCTAGAAAGATATTGAGTTCTCTGAGGGCACTTTATCAAGTGCATTGCTACTACTATTTTCATTATTAACTATTTTGAAACGATAGGGAGCGCCAACTTATTTCTTTCCAGATCAACTCTGAAGTAAGAAGAGTTGAAGAAAGTCTTAGCCATCACTCTCAAGCGTCACTGTACAACAAGGTGGAGTGCTTAGAGGCTGTGAAATCTATCAATGATGGATTGAACAGCATTGTAATACTTTTGGAGCGAATGTCTGAGGACACAAGTTTAACACATTAACAAGAAGGGAAACTGGCACTCCCCTACACCGTATTTTGAACTAACTTTTTGGCTCTGTTGCCATTTTGGTACAGCATCTTAAGGAAGATTGACTGTGTTTAGAAAAAACTGCAGGATCTAAAGACGAGCTTCAAATATGACTCTTGTGACCTCAGCTCTTTTGAGATTGAGATGTCAAGACTTCAAGAAGACTAGTGTGAAGAAGAATCACTACTTGATGCCGAAAGGGGATGCGAATTGTGGGGAGTTTCAGTTGAACGAAGAATCTGCCATAGTCACAGATGTCTGGCGAACTCTCAACACGTTCGTCTCTCGGCAGAGTAGGAGACTTCAAGAATAATTTAAGGTACATCATAGACTATCTTGTCACCTCATCAAATCTATTATCATAGACTTGCTAGTAAGTTCCAGTCTGGATTTAGAGCTAATCGCTCCACAAAGTCAGCGTTGCTTAGGGTATACAACGACCTACTTAGGAATGCAGACATGGGTAGAGTGTCTCTGCTTGCTTTGCTCAATATTTCAGCAGCTTTTCACACTATCGATCACAAAGTTCTTCTAGAGCACCTCTCATCTCGCCTGGGCATCACTGGCACGGTTATACAATGGTTCAGGTCCAATCTCAGTGGGAGACTCCAGAGTATTGACGTGAGTGGACAAAGATCGTCCGGGGTACCTCTGAAATATGGGGTACCTCAGGGCTCCGTGCTAGGTCCTGTTTTTTTCACGGTTTATACTCTCCCTCTTGCTGATGTGATTGCCAAGCACAATCTAGGCTGTCACTTCTATGCAGATGACACTCAGTTGTACCTTTGCTTTGATCCCTCCCAGCCTTCGAGCACCTCAAATTCTCTAAACTCACTTGCAGCATGTATTGATGACATTCCCAATAGGATGGCAGCAAATTTTCTAAAACTAAACGATGATAAAACTAACTTACTAGTTATGGCAAACCCAGTGTGATTCAGAAATTGGAAAGGCTGAAGCTCAAAATTGGCCGTGCCAGCATATCTCCTGTTGAATCAGCTCGAAATCTAGGTGTCATGTTCCAAAGTGACCTGTCGTTAGACGACCACATCAGCTTCACAGCCAAATCCGCCTACTTTTAGCTACATAACGTTGCTAAAATTTGGGCTTGTTTAGATAAGGATACCACGTCTAAGTTGGTCTATGCATTTGTGACATCCCGTCTTGACTTCTGTAGCACAGTGTGTGCTGGCCTACCGGCATGTGCAATCAGGCGATTACAGCTGGTGCAAAACTCCACAGCTAGGCTTGTCTGTCGTTAGAATCGCAGTTGCCACATCACACCACATCTCGCTGACCTGCACTGGCTACCAGTCAAGCAACGGACCGATTTCAAGGTTTTGTCGCTCACTTTTAGGTCACTTCATTCTTTGGCTCCAGTCTATCTCTCAGATCTACTCCCCCACCAGGCCAAGCACCGTACCACCGGCTTTTCGGAATGCAACAGTCTTCCAATACGTCGTACATGCCTCAAATCCTGTGGGAACCATGCATTTAGTTCGTGTGCTCCCAAAGCCTTGAACTACCTCCTGACTTGAGTCACAACATCCCCTGACTTGACAACATTTAAAAAGAACTTAAAAGCACCTATTTAGGATAGCATTTAGTGGGTCCCTGTGATTCGTCCTTCACCTGCTTATTCGTGCTGACACTGCATGCTGCCGCTAACCACATTTGCATGCTGACCTTGTGAGTGTCTCCCCTAACCATGTTATTCTAGTTGTTTATCAAGCATCATATTACTCACCATTCAATTGCGTTTGCCTTTGCAGCTAATGTAAAGCGCCTAGAGAGATTGAGTTATCTGAGGGAGCTTTATCAAGTGCATTATTATTATTATGATTATTATAATCTCATTATAATCTCATTATTATAATCTCATTGTAATCAGACATGAAATTACAACTAGGTGTAAGTGGCTCACAGATCTCAATACAAAATTTTGTTACTTGCTTGAAGTTAGCAGCTTTTGAAGAAACTTGACCAAATCAAACTCAGCCAGCAATATCTGTATCTTGGAGGCTTCCAAGGTGCAGACGTTAATGAAGCAGAGACACACAGCGAAATATGGTAATTCTAAAATGGTTCTTGCCACACGTTGCGCCTAGGCACCAAACAGCCCTACCTGGAACTCACGTCTTTCATTTTCAGTTAAAGTGAAGATGTGCTTCTTGATTTGAGAGTTGCCATGTAAGTTCTTCTCACCATATCTGTATCAGTAGCTAGTTGTGAACGTTCCTTAAGCAAGCAAGAGATCGTCTTATCAAAGAGCATCCATTGGGCAAGATCGGCTCTCTGATTTGACCTTGTCAAGCATAGACAAAAAACACTGGAAGATATTGTGTAGCAATTTTCGACGAAGGGATAGGCGCCGTTTGTAGCTTTGCACCAGGCAACTGGCCCGACTCGTTCGAACATGAGATGCTAGTGGCTTCACGATCGGCTACAGGCGATTTCGTATTAGCGACGCCGCCCAGCTGGTTTGCGTTCTCTGCTCCAGTTTCGACTCAACTGCTAACTGTGAGCACCGTACTCTTCTTTGGACGGGGAGCTCACCAATCCTCCTCCCGAAATAGGGAATCACTGATGTCCGACTAGATGGTGATCCGCCCAGATTACTCTCTCTCTCTCTCTCTCTCTCTCTCTCTCTCTCTCTCTCTCTCTCTCTCTCTCTCTCTCTCTCTCTCTCTATGCAAAGATACGTAGCGTTGCCATCCCATGCAAGTATAACCTACTTGCCAAATTGCCGCTTCGTTTGGCGTTGCACTTATTTATAGAGAAGTGTGTGTGCTGCTAGTTCTGCTCAGAAAGCTCTGTTCAGGGGAGGAGCAGCACTGACGGTGCAGCTCAAGCTGATGCCGGTCACGAGCCCATTCAACCTGCCGGGAGCTTCAAAACGTAGTTGCAAAGTCCAGAAAAAGTGGAATCATTCAAAATTAAACTTGCACTTGCTTCGCATGGCCGACGAATAGAGAGCATTTATATCGATCGAGCAAGAGAACAATAGAGAGAAGACACTGTTTTCATAGTCGGTTTGGTATTCACGGAAACCCACAATTTAGCCATTTATCCTCTTTCACAATTAGCTATTTATCCTATTATGTGCACTATTATGTGCACTTACCCAACCGACTTGCGCACTCGAATATAACGGAAAACTGCAAACAAAATTTATGTGGTGTGCACGAGTGTCCGAAGACCTTGCTGGTGTGCCCAATCCTCTGACTGCCGAGCTTGATTCTTAGTTAATGGAGCAATATCTGCAAGAAGGAAAACGAAAATGGATTTTGAAGTTACTTTTTGTAATTGCCCAATAAAACAAATATGTTCGTCAGTGCTGTGTAGTGATTCAGCATTTAGTTTCATGTGCGAAACGTTTGGACATCTTGATCATCTTCAAATTCGAATGCAATATCTAATATGCCCCATAGAGAATCTTATGCAGGTTTTAAGTTTGCATTACCATAACTTGCGAAAGCCAGGCACAGCACTGCTTCCGATCTGTCGCGATCCACTTTCCAATATGCCAACTCAAGTAGCCCTAGCTGTAGCTAAGAAGCACTGGAAGCGATGTATGTTATGTATCTCCCTCTGCAACTTCTCAAAGCCGAAAATACTGAATCGGTCTTTGCAGGGGGGTTTTGTATAGCTCGCCATAGTCCTAAGCCAATTTCGGTATATATTCGGTAGCCACCGAACTGTATCTACCGAAACTAAGAGAAAGGGAGAAGCATAGCTGAGTCAAGAGAGAATTTGAGGTATTGAGTAGCAGGGAAGTAGCAGCTCCGGACGGCTGGAAAGCATGTGCCTTAGTTCGATAGCAGGAGAGTATCTGTCGATGCGCACGAGTTGTGGAAGTGAGTTCCACAGTATTGGCCTGCAAAGCGAAAGCTTCTGCCGCCAACGGTCTTCAAGCGGAGGAATGGAACAGCTAATTTATTGTTCATACACGACCTGAGGGTACGAGGAGGCTGCAACTGGTGCAGCAGTTCACCTCGGCATAAAGGAGTCAAGCTGAGGCAGGCCTTGTTGTACAGTGTAAAAAGTGATAGCCATCACTTTGGGTGACAGCAAAGCTGGCTTTAGTGCAGAAAGGGAAAGATACTCGAGTTGCATGGTCACCCTTTCCTGTTCATATTCGTGTTCTTGTTTAAGTTCTTGCATTTAAATGTACATTGTTATCCGTGAGATTGAATGTTTAGCTACGTGTGCAAATTCAAATTATCAAATTATTCTCACATAGTTTGACGATCATCATTGCTCAACCGTCACGGTAGTACTATAAATATACTCAACTAAATGAACCCGTGTAATTATAGGGTTTAATGTTCATAAAAACTCACTGATTTAGATATTTATCGTCTTTCTAATTTTACTCAACTGCTCATATAGTAATCGAACAAAATATAATTCATTTGTATAGTGCCCCAGGAGAACTTATTTCTATTCATGTCCTTCACGTACACCCCAGGGCTCGAGCCCATGAGCTTCGTTCAAACTGTATTCACCTTCACTTTGGTCGGGGCGACCACCTTAACTGCTGGCCCAAACAGGCTAGGCCTACCCCTATTTATGTTCGTAGAATAATAATTGAATAAATAGTATCTGATTTAACAGCGTCATCTTGTACAGAAGCATGAAAGTGTTAACAGCTATTGACACCCAGTTGCAGTTAGCAACAAAGGGTCTTCAGCTGATGGATTCGAACCCGTGAACTCGGTCGTGAAGAGCGAGCACTGAAGTCCTTTGCAACAACGAGCTCTGTGTCAGGTGTGAACTGGCTTAAATTTCTGGCTGCCATATCACCACTTGAGTTACGGTTGGGGGTTGTAAACGGTGAAGGATGGGTAGAGGAGGCTAGAGGAGCTGATGAGACGATGGGTTGGGCTACAGAGTCGGACGGACAGCAGATGGGAGGATTAGCGAATGTGGCAGAAATTCGTGTAGCGGCAGAAAAGACGTCTAGACTGTGAAGGAACTTGCAGCGTACATTTATTTAGTGTACACTGCTGAACTTGACCTCGGTCGCAAAGTGAGGGCAGTTGGGTAAAGATCCGGCGAAGCCTCTTCGCCGTACTATCAGCTTTGTTGCCCAGGGGATCTTAAGGTTGGTTTTGGACAACTTGCAAAACATCGCCCGAGCTAGCAAAGATCTTGCCGTGAGAACGGAAAGTAGCAGTTCGTGTAGTTTAACTGTGGGTTTAGTCTGCCTAATTCATCACCATTGAAACAGGATTAGGCAACGGAGAGGCCAAGCCTTGAACTCTTCAGGCGAAACAATGGTATGGTGAAGTAGCATGCGAAGAGGCCTGGTCGCCCTCCCGACACGACCGTACAAATCGGTCTACGGAGGCTGGCTGGCATTCCAATCTGTGTGCACATGCCAGACTAGTACCTCCCAATCTGCCTGCATTCCACGCTAACGATAGCCTGACTGAAAGGTTGCTTGCTCGATGTGCAGAAGCAGACGGTGCGATGAGTATACAGAAGGCACAGGAATAGTGCCGGCGACGCCCTGCACGACGTGCTTATTCTTCGATGATTTGTAGGGAGAGCCTTTGCCCCCTCCCTCTCCATCTCGGTGCTAGAAGTCCTAGGCCGAATTCCTAAGCCTTGCACCTATACCGTCACAAACATTGAACCTGCGTCTTGACTAATTCTACTCGACGAGCAACCACATAGTTCAAGTCAAATGGAAAATGTGATTTTTGCCGTAATGTATCATCAATTTTGGGTCTAGTCTAGCACACGTGAATAAAGCTTGCATTTCTTTACCCCAAAATAACAATTGTGAGCGTCTTGCCTGGCGTCTGGATGAAAATCCTGGCTACAGCCACTGGATAATTGGTTATGCACGGCTAGCTGCTCTTCGGCTAATTCAATACAACTAGAGCAGCTTTGCAGAACGAATGTATGGTTGCCAGGGATTGCTATAACAGTACAGTGTGGCCTGGTTTAAAAAGAACCTGCCCCAGCCGGCATGAGGACTAGCTCATGCAGGTCTCCGTGAGCCACCTTAACGAGCAAGGTCATCTGTGGTCCTCATCAAAAGCCATCTTGAACAGCGATTCGACCCTCAGCTTCACGTATGGGCGTCGCGCGACTTGGCTACTTGACAACGTGTCATAACGTTGGGCTATTAGGCCTGTCTCTGAGAGTATCTTCCCTGGCTTATAAAGTCTGGCACCACTGGCCTCCTTATACTGAACGGCACATGCACTCAATTGGAATGATTTCTATACAATTCGGACATAAGCTGCTGAGCACGCCGAGTAGAGACTTTGGCTTGGATATGCACGGCCAAGAGTGAGGCATCACTACGCATTGGCTGCAGTAAGAAGAGCAACCAGGCTGCAGGTGGCTGCCACGCTTTTGCCCCCACAAAACCACATCTGGATGTGTGTGCATGCGTGCGCACGCGCATGTGTGTGTGTGTGTGTATGTGTGTGTGTGTGTGTGTGTGTGTGTGTGTGTGTGTGTGTGTGTGTGTGTGTGTGTGTGTGTGTGTGTGTGTGTGTGTGTGTGTGTGTGTGTGTGTGTGTGTGTGTGTGTGTATCACTGTAGACCAGTCCTGACTTGGTTGAGGGAGGTGCCCCTGGGTCCTAGCCCAGGGTTAATGTTCTAGTTTTTAACAATCCAAGGGCTTGAGTTCGACCACTACAGTGGTCAATCCTTTACGGCCCCACTGAAAGCAGGGATAGCCTTTAAGGCTCTTCTGCGGCCGTACAAATGAGTCAGCTAATTCTTTAAACCTTGGGAGATCTCTGTATACACTGGCAGAGCGCATCTAGCAGAAGACACTTGGCTGTGAACTGAGCACAAACTAGTGCACCGAATTGTGTGGACTAAGCAAAGCAGTCCCTTTCCATTAACTGGCAGAGCAAATCGGGTAATAACTAACGATGCTGCAGCTCTTGGATGAACGTTACTATCACTGCTAATCTAAGAAGCCTAGGGGAGGGAGGGAGGGAGGGAGGGTGTTTGTGTTCAGGTGTTTTTGGACGCCTTTCGATGACTGCTGTTTTCGCTCTGGTGTAAACAACCACGGGGGGGGGGAGTCTAGAGTTACTGCAAAGGTCGAAGGTTCCCAAGAGGTCGCAGTACTGCTTAGGAAGCAGCTATCACTAGCAAGCATTTACTGAGAATAGATAGTCAAGAAAGGGGAACACAGTTGCTGGGTGAGAGATTCTGTGGTGCTATATGCCGTGACGAAGGAGCTCGTGCCTGCTCGTTCTCAGCTGGAACCTCCGGCTGAGGCCGAGAGCTAGCGAGCTGCCCTTTCTGGCTGCTGGTCGGTCCACTTCTTTCCAGTGTCCGCCTGTTTCGACTCCTGCTCAGATCGTAGAATCAGGATCAGAAACCGGTTCTTGTTGTTCTGAACACATTATCCTGACACAACAGACGTCATCGCTTGTTACATCTCAGGCCGATGCACTTGGAGGTCAAGGCTTAAGGTTCCAACACCTTTCACGAGTTCCTTTTCATTATGGGCTCATTGGCACTGACTAGGACTGATATTTCAGCCCTCTAGACGAGCTGCCAGGTCTCTGTACTTCCTTGCTCAGGCTTGCTCGTGTTTGAATTACCAAAATGTAAAAGGGCTAAACGAATGCCTGGACTCGAAGGAAAGGTAGTACCGTCCTAATTGTCCATCGATCTAGGGATCCTCGCTTAGATTTAAGGCCGAGCCGGCTTGTGTCCCCACTGTTAAGACGCTCTCCCCGAGGACCACGGTCTGGATGAGATCATGGGTTTGAGCCCCGTGGCATATGTTAATCGCTTAAATAGAGATCAAGTTCTCTCACGGCGCTATACAAATGAACTATATTTTTTACGGCCTCCAGACGACGTCTAGGCATCTATGGCGTCTAGGTGTGCAGGCATGTCCGGGCTTGCTTACAGCTCTGGGCCTAAATGCAAAGCTGAGGAGCAATAATAAGCCCGCTTTTGGGAAGTCGAAATACGAACAGCTAAAAGTCGCTCTGCAAAGCTTGCATACAATATGACTTTGGAGTTGTTGTTAATAGTAATAATATATTTGCATAATGCCCTCAGAGAACGGAATCTCTCTCTCTCTCTCTCTCTCTCTCTCTCTCTCTCTCTCTCTCTCTCTCTCTCTCTCTCTCTCTCTCTCTCCAGTCACTCTAAAAATGCTTTACAGAAATCATTACCAGATGATTTGTGGTAACATCCGCAATCAGCAGACACCGAGTAAGCAGGCATATGCACACGAAGGACATATCACAAAGACACACTACACGGTGTTATTAACGGGTGTTTTTAATCTTCTTTTTAAGAGTCGTCACGTCAGGGGACGCTGTGACGTGCTTCGGTAGTGAGTCCTGGCGTAGGATTTTTACGAAGCCGTTTAGCCACCGACCGTGTAGGAACCCGTGGATTTAGGAATCAAGCACGGTTGCGATGCCTTTGGCTATTATCATTATAACAGATGCATAGAGCATTAGCTAACTTCTAACAAAGGTCAATTTGAAATAATTATGCAAGCACTTGCTGATGTCGGCGAACCTGCTCAAATGTGGATAACACACCACGCGAGCTTGAAATTACCCACATTCTCTAATTCGCAGGAGCCGGTTACATTGTCGTCAATCGGCTCTCTGTGTAGTAACTTCTATTGAGTGCACAGTGTCACAAGTAAAGCGATGATGTTCTCCTGTGAAGCCGTCGCCTAAACAGGATAGGCGGCAATGTCTTAGTTACTTATCTCGTCATGTAAGAATTGAAACCTACCATGCATAGTCAACGAATTGCAGTCAGATTTATCAACGTTTTCCTAACATACAAGACAGAGCCATGGTTAGACGCGGGGTTGTAAAGTGGACCGTTGCATTAGTGAGTTTTGGTAAGTTTGGTAGAACCAATAGTGATACAAGTTGTAACATTATTTATGCCAATTATTTAAAATAACTACTATTATAATATATAATATTATGCTACCAAATTTTATTATTTATATTAATGCTGTTTAGTAGTTTTGCAACGGATCTAGGTACTTTTAGACAGTTGACATATTTATCGACTGGGATTGAGTGGCCTAGCCGTATCGCGAGTGGTCTACAAAGTTTACAATCGCTGGAAGTGACCGCCGCTGCCGGATGGTTTCTTACCGGGGTCGTCACCCACAGGCTTCGCGTACGGCCAGAGGAATGGTTTTGCCAGATCGTTGATAACGCTCTGGCAGCTGGTAATTGGTTCTGTCGCCCGAATGCACGGTTCAAAGCAGTAAGGAATACGGCGATCGGCTGGATCTGCTAATTCAATTGGTATCCACTACACCGGTCGACTTGCTGGCCCGGACTGGTCGACGTCTGACCTGGTCGCTGAATGCCGCCGCCATGTAATCATGGATAGCTGATCTGCCGAGCTCTGGATTTGGGAAATGGAAGATTTTGCCCGGAGCGGATTGCTCGAGCTCGCGAAATGTTGGCTGATCGCGCTCGATTTCTGCGAGCGCGAATCCTTGGGTTTTTGAGGAGCAACTTCTCAGCTATGCTCCGTCGCCTCTGCGAGCTGTGCCACAAGTGTGCGGAAGCAGAAGATGCAGTGAGACTAGTTTCCGGTAAGCTCTACACGAGTGGACCCGGATGGGTGGATGAAGCCTGGCTGAAAAAATCTGCTGAGGCGAGAGCGCCCACTTCGTCTTATACTGTACACCCACTTGCTCTGCCTTATTCGTAGGACATTACGTTAAAGGTAAGAATAAGAAATTACCAGGTCATTGTCGTCCTACACTTTGTCAGCTTCGAGGCACCTGATTATTCTGTACCGATATGCCTTTCCCAGCGAATTACTTCGGCTTACAATTTTTAGTGCCGACTTGACAGCAAATGCGATTCAACGCTCGCTGCGAGCGAAGCGCTATGCCTAAGACCTTAGGTATAATTTTGGGCATCAATATTCATTAGATAGCTTGTAGTTACCATCGCTTTTATCCCGACAAGCATCGCTTGCTAAGTAACATGTCAGCAATATATACAGATGTAGCGGGCTTTTCCTGTTGCATAGTTGATTGACCGAGATCCCATATCCGCCAGACAAGTCGGTCAAGCTGATCGCCTAAAATTTCAACTTTCTTAGCGGCACTGCGTGCTGAAATCGTGTCCGCCAGCGGGGAGCGGAGGATCGAGCAGCCGCCACGGACGTGATTGCGGCCGCTCAGAAGCTCCGAGCAACTTGCGCGCGAGCAAGCGGTATTTACATGCAGCAGTGCAGCACGAGACAAGAACGCGCGTCAACTTACATCAGCAGCCAACGTCAGATGCCAGTTACGCGTGCCCGCTTTCCCGGCTATTCGCTCGCACGCTTCGATGGCATTCTGCCGGCTTTTTACAGTTGAGCCAAAGTGCGCGTATTTGGACCCATCAGGCGCCGCTGCGAGACCCAGTGAGCCGCCCGGGATGCTACGGGGGGGGGGGGGGAGATCCTTTTGGAGAAGTAGAGCGCATTGAGGTCAGCTCACATTCGAGCCCGCAATGCTTGCACAGCCTATCAATCCTGTTGAACCTCACAGATCGATGCCCATAATCTGAGTAGAAAGCATATAGTGGGTTCACGACCCCATTTTAATTCGCCAGGTGGGTGCGTTGAAGAGCTAGTGACAACGAGCTCTGCAGTCAAAGTGACCACGGCTGCCTAAATGACCAGCAGCTGACTTAGTCTTGGAGGGGGCGGGACCACTAGCCGAAAGGCGCCGGGAAATGGAATCGCTCTCAGCGGACTGGCAGAAAAAACTTGCCGCGAATTTACCTCCGCCACGTCCCGTTCTCTCTCTCTCTCTCTCTCTCTCTCTCTCTCTCTCTCTCTCTCTCTCTCACTCGCACTCACTATTCACCTTATTCTAGACTTGAAAACAAATCGAGCTATACATTTTGCCAGCGTTAGAAAGTCGAAATGGTAATAGCTTGACGTTAGTCCAAAGCTCAGCACCCGAGTGTGCTGAGCGGAGTCATGGACTAGCTCACTTTCATAGGAACTATGAAGGTCGGACTGATATTTGACAGTCTGGATATTTCATGTTGCACGCGAGTTATTGATCCCATGAGTTCAAATTATGTTTGGACTTCGGATTAGGCCTGTAAACTTGCTATTTAGGACATTCTTCGAAGAGTCCAGACTTGCTCGAAACTTTATTCGACAGAAAGTCCTTGGAGCAATGCCGAGGGTCTGTCTACTGATGACTTGGATGGCTTTTTTAATATTGATTTAGAAAGCACTTGTTTTGATTTAACCTCAATCCCAAAAGCTCCAGATCGCTTGCACACGATGCACGTGGCCTATGCTGGCCGACGATCACCATTTTCTGAAGCGGCGTCTTCCATTTCAGGTGAACTCGTAACCTAACATTATTTTCGGATGCGGTGCTATAGCGTTATCTCGCCTACCAGAGGCTTGTATAATATATTTTCCCCATCCGTGGAGAATTTTCTTTCGTGTCGCTGTGAGTGCCTGCGGTGTGTAGGGCATCACTAGCCGATGGACACGGGTTCCTTCCAAAGTATGCGAATTCACCAGACTGACATTTAGTTCTCCAAGAGTGATGATAAACGTTCTTTACTCATTATATAATTGCATTATGCCAGCGTAATATAGTAATGAATTTAATATAAAATATTTAACAATGATATTTAACGTTAACATAGTGCGTAATGGGAAGATGTTTTTCACTCCTTAAACTTCGTGCGTGCACTTTTAAGCTAACGTTTAATGGTGTATTTATGATCTCGAGCGATGCACTATGTGCCGTTACCGTTACTACAGTACCGTAGCCACCGACAGCCAATTCGAGTTCTGCAGACAGCCTCACCACCGCCCCCGCCCCCCCACCGATTGCAGCAGCCCTAGTAGTCCCCAGTACTGTGTAGCCGCTAGTAGCCCGAGGCTCTGCTCGAGATACTCACGTGACCGTGGAAGTTCTCGTTGGAAGCTGCCGTGGCTCCTGACTCCAACAGTTGCAGCGGACAAGGGTTCAACTAGCATGCAGGGCACGAGTCAGCTTTCCATCGCCCCAGCGATGCCTGAGGGGGGTGGTGCAGAATGTATGTAACAAGGGGCCCTCATTCTATCCGACGACGCAAATATCGCATCGCAATACTCGCGGTTGGCGAAGCCTGTGCTCAATTAAATAAAGTCAAGTCCAGATCACTTAGAATGATTTGCGAGACGTTCGTTTCAAACTCTGCTTGGCTCTGTTCGGCAAGTCTCCGGCGAAGCCAAGCCTCTTGAGTTCTGTAATTCACTGCTTGCTGGCCTACCGGCATGTGCAATCGGGCGCTTACAGCTGTTGCAAAGCTCTGCAGCTAGGCTTGTCTGTCATGGGCGTCGCAGTTGCCCCATCGCACCACTTCTTGGCGACCTGCACTGGCTACAAGTCAAGCAACAAATCGACTTTAAGGTTTTGTTGCTCTCTTTTAGGTCACTTCATTCTTGGGCTCCAGCCTATCTCTCAGATCTACTCCCCACCAGGCCAAGCATCGTACCACCAGCTTTTCGGAATCCAACGGTTTACCAATACCTCGTACAAACCTCAAATCCATTGGAGACCGTGCATTTAGTTCGTAAGCTCCCAAAGCCTGGAACTCACTCCCGACTTGCGTCGCAACATCGCCAGACTTGACCACATTTAAAAAGAAATTTAAAACACACTTATTTCTGACAGCATTAAGTGGGTCCCCATGATTAGTCCTTTATGTCCTTATGAATGCTAACACGGCTCCATGCTGACACTAACCAAACTTGCATGCTGACCCTGTGCATGTCAGCCTTAACAGTGTCATTCATGTTGTTTATCGAGCATTGTACCATTCACCATTTGATCATGTTTCCTTTGCAGCAAATGTAAAGCGCGCAGAAAGAGATTATGTTCTCCGAGGGTTCTCCTTCAAGTGCATTATTATTATTACTATTAATATTGTAAGCGTCAGGGTTCTTACGATCGGAGCTTATCCAACTACTGTTTCGTCGAAACTCGGATGATCACGTGCACACGTGCAACAATCGCGCTTGCGAATTTGCAGCATCAGGCCAATAAGAAGAGCATGCCAACTGTGTATTCAACCATGACCCATACTCGAGTCTCCTCTCTCTCTCTCTCTCTCTCGCTCTCTCTGAATTTCCCAGAATACAGTACATTTTCCCAAACTATGTCAAAAGCTTAATAAATCCTCGTGGGAAACGCTGAAACGTAACCCTCTCCGGAAGCAAGATTCTACGACTTGAACTGGCGGAGCATGGGTGTGTCCATCGTTTAGTAACCTGGACTTCACGTATGACCACATTATTGTGAACAGCCCACTCCATGATGGCTTAGCTGGTCAGCAATGACATTCGAAATCGCAGACAGATCTGCTGAACGCGTACCGTAATAACTTAATTTCCACGCGAACCGTATTTCGTCTTCTATCTACGCAGACACCGATATTCTGTAGCTCATACGACTTGGAAAAGTCACTGCCAAGCCTAGTCTTGCATATCGCCACCTGATTGCACTTTGATTCCAAGGAATTCAGTCACCTTTCTGTCAATTATTTAACGAGGCCGAGGTGATGCAAATTTGAATGACGCCGGAGCCAACCTACGTATCATTCACCAGACTTGCATGAGTCATATGCCAAGCTGAGCTACACTGCCAGGATAAGCGACTGCTACACGAACTGATTTCTCTAGTTGATTAAATTAAGGCTGATTTTAATTCTGTCGGTGAAATGCCGCTGCTGATGATGTTAAAAATGCTCACACACTCTCACTGCTGATGAGTTCTTATGACAAGATACGCTCGCGAACGCCACGCTTTGTCGTTTTGCGGCCGATTCCGCCCACTTCGGCTGTAGCCTCTGCAATGCAAACTTTTGCCCTGCGACCTCTTCGCCCCGCTCGCTGTCAGACTGTTAGACGCCTCTTTTCGCTTCCGCTGCATTAGACACAAGACCAGCGGCTGGCTCACCGTCTTCTCACCGATATCTGCATGCTAATGCAGTCTCCACCTAAACTACCGCTATTGTCGTCTATGCCATCCGGGTTACAAGCAATGATTAATTGAACCCTGCCTGCGTAAAAAGCGGCGACCTTTTCGGAGGTGACGTTTGAACGGGGGGGGGGGTGGGGGTAATTGCTTTCACGACGCAGCTGATGAGCAGCGCCATTATATAAAATGCCGGTGGAAGCTCGTAAGACTGGGGAGGGAGCAATGCTTTCTACGATAGCTACCATGCTTGGGGCAGACAATCCCTGCTGCCAGTATGCTCAATTATTCACGTGAAAAAAATAACCCGCTTTGAGATGTCTTTTTGGAAAAGAATGTACAGTTTGTGATTGAAGGTTTGAGAATCAGGATTCAGAGTTTAAGGTTTGCACGGTTCGCAGTTCGGGGTGTACGGTTTGCAGACGCTGGGCACTGCGTTGAACTCGCTACAGCGACGGTCGCAGTGCCCTTAGCAGATCGTTCGCTGGCTCTACGCACAAGGATGACGTAGCAGCTGCGATCCGAGAGCCGAAATGCCAATTAGCTCAGTGCACGCGACGTGCCGTCCGCCATCGGATTTTGTCGCAGTTGCACATCTCAAAATCGCCCGAATCGCTTCCCGCGACGGAGCGTGCATCCACTGAGCCCTTCACAGCACCCGACGTGCAGGGCATGGCTTTCTACCCGGCGGCGGTTGACACAAAATCCTCAAGCTAACGCGAACGGTTTTCATTAGGTTCACTGCGAGTGGCTCCGAGTACGTGAGCGGCAAGTTGATTGCTTTGCACAGTCGCTGAAGGAGCACCGCTCGTTCCTTTTAAGCCGGCAGTGGAAGCTCCGAGTGGCAATGGCGCTCGTTACAAGCTGGAGCGGGAGATCGAGGTCTTTGCATTTATCTAAAGTCATAAAAAAAGAATCTCGCCGCATAGGCACCTCTGCTGTGCGTGAGAAATGTGGCAAGTTTGGCTGGCAGCTAAGAACAGGCGGCGGCCGCTATGACCTTCCTTCGTGCTTTGAGCAGACGTCGCGTGGACGCAAATGCCCAAGCAGGATCTGACCTCGTTGCAAGGTTTCAAAATGAATGCATCCGAGCTTGTTTATCTAACGACCTAGAAATAGACTCTGTAATAATTATCCTATAATGATGAACACACTTTCATGACGAATCCTTGGCGATAGCCCGACTACATTTAGTCGGAAAATTAATGGAGAACAATATATTGGGAAAATGAAGTGCACCAATGAGGAAACTCACGTATTTTAGTGTTGCGTGGTATTTGTGTACGCCATTTTGATTTATTCGTTTCGCTGTTCGCAAGGACGAATTGCTCTCAGCCATTTTTGAGTGATACGAAATTATTCTCTTGTTAGACTGAGAAAGATATAAATTTGACATTGCTCAAAGTATTAAATAAATTGCAGAAGCATATTTTTTCGACGCTCTCTCTTCCTTTGAACAAGATGTAGTGGAAGCGAAAACATAAATCAGAGGTGATAGTCTTCCAAGTGATTCTTTAGACTGCCCTGAGTGTGCATACTATGCAAAGAGACAGCCGTGCTGTCAGACGCTGAAATGCACGACCCTGTTAACTCGCGATTTATTTAACCATGCCATCCATTAATTCGCGGCCCATTACAAATGTATTGCCTAGCAATTATATAATACATATACACACACAAACATATATATATACATATATATATATATATATGTACGTATTTACACACCCGTGCACACACACACCCCCACAAGGCCCGCCACGGCTTGGCTCCTTCGTACCTAGCTGAACTGCTGCATCAGTTTCAGCCTGTTCGCACCTTCAGGTCCTGTGTGGACAATAAATTGGCTGCTCCATTCCTCCACTTAAAGACAGTTGGCGACAGAAGCTTTAGCTCTGCAGGTTCTAGACTGTGGAACTCGCTTCCACAATTCTTACGCAACGACATCTACTCTCCAACTGCCGACTATGGCACATCTTTTTCAGCGGTCCTGAACTGCTACTTCTATGCTACTAACTACCTCAACTGCTCTCCTCACTCTGCTATGCTTCCCACTTTCTCTTTGTTGCTTGAGACGAAGTCTGTTGGGTACCGAATGCGTACCGAAAGCCGCTTAGGCTGTGAGTGTGCTATACAAAACTCTCCTGCGTAACACCCACATGGTCTCTATGACTTTGTGGAGTTACAGAAGGAGATACATTACATTACATTAATAATAATAATAATAATAATAATATTGCACTTGATAAAGCGCCCTCAGAGAACTTAATCTCTTTCTAGACGCTTTACATTTGCTGCAAAGTGATACGCAATAGAATAGTAAGTAAAATCATGCTTGAAAAACAAACAAAATGAATAACATGGTTAGGGGTTACATGCACTGGGTCAGCATGCAAATGTGGTTAGTGGCAGCATGCACAGTGTCAGCACGCATAAGCACATCGAGGACGAATCACAAGGACCCACTAAATGCTGTCCTAAATAGGTGTGTTTTTAAGTTTCTTTTAAATGTGGTCAGGTCAGGGGATGTTCTGATGCAGGTCGGGAGGGAGTTCCAGGCTGTGGGAGCATACGAGCTAAATGCACTCGCACACACACACACTCATACACGCACGCACACACACACACACACACACACACACACACACACACATATACACACAAATATATACATATATATACATATACATATATATATATATATATATATATATATATATATGTATATATGGGTAATTTGTTATCGCTCCGGATTTGCATGGGATAAGACGCTAGTCTTTGGCGACCGAGGTCAGTAGGAGAGCTCGAGCCTCTCGGCTCATGTGAATCGCCTGGATAGATATCAAGTTCTCTTAGGACGCTGCACAAATGGATTATTTATTGGGCCATAATTTCACATCTTCCCACTCCCGAACGTACTCTGACCCTATCAAGTGACATATTTGGCGTTTCAGATTGACTTTGAATAGCGATCCTGGGAAGCTTTGATAGTAATAATTTATTAACTAAAATTATTTGTGCGCACTGCATTTAGAAAATATTCATTTATTCCGGAGAATTTTAATCTACGAGTGCTCTGGGATGTACGAGTAAAATACGTCGTTGCCATATTACTCCGCATGCTGAGCACGAAGAAACTACGCTCGTCAACCACCGGTCGACAATCCACAGTCGAATACAGGTGCATTATTAAAACAATTAGTAGGATTAACATGAAGATGTTTGAATAGGTGAAAATTTGAAAGTTTGAATTAGAGTTAGTTGAAGTTGACTTTGAATGTTTAAATTTGAAAATGTGAAAAGATGAGAATTTAGCATAGATGAATATTTCTAAAATGGCTACCGTTGCTTTCAATTTTATCCGGTTGAATATGTGCCTACACACAGGTTATTAAGGTCCCTGAGCTTAATTTAGTTATCTATTCTTTATTTGGCTACTTTGAGGTACAAGTTCTCTACGAAATTTCCTCAGGTTTGGTAAGCGAGCAGCTCTTTAGGCTCGTCGCAATGAAGTGCATTTTCAGTAAACACCTGTCGAGCACAATTATCAGTCACACTTAAATGTTCGTTTATCTTCCGTTGGCGGACACACCAGCTGGCCGTAACAATTCGTGATTTGCTTGCTAATTACGTCGTAGTCCAACCGCGTATCGGCATTCGTTTGAGTGTTTCCATGAGTATTGGGGGGCGGTAACGATAGCGGCGGCAAGAGGCCAAACAGTGGCCCTGAAAAGACCGGCGAGTCGTCAGAGCTGAGTCCCAGGCAGGTAAAAGAGAGAGAGAGAGTCTGCTCTAGAGCCACTCCACAAGTTTTGGCTGCGCATTAAGTCTGCTCCGAGATAGCGCCACACGGTGGGTGCCAGCACCTAGAGCCCCGCTTGGCTCCTTCGTAACTGAATAAAGTGAAGTCCAGATTAATAATAGAAGATCCAAGATATGTTTTTACGCAGATACCCATAGGCTCGCAATAGGCAATTCATTCTCCAGGCACTTTGCCCTTGGCCAGGCATTGACGAACGACTTGACGAAACGGGGGAGGGGGTGACGCGGGCGTAGCCAAAGATCGGATAAGAAAAGATAGGACCCCGATCGCGACAGCTGCAGACAGCAGGTATGGCATTGGCTGGAGAGGTCGCAAGGTTGCTCGACCTTCTCCGAGGGGTCAGGGGTCAGGTGTGGTGGTCGTGGGGGTAGCTGGGTACCCTCTCCTATGCCCTAGGGCACTGGGGCAGCGACGGTAATTCACTGTAGCGTATCTTCATCTATTACTTGCCAAAGCTGCAAGGACCACGAGGGTGTTACGCGGCGTGTTTTAGTGCACTCTAAGCCTAATCGGCTTTCGATAGCTGCCGGGGAGAGGGATATATATATATATATATATATATATATATATATATATATATATATATATATATATATATATATATATATATATATATATATATGTATATGTATATATATATAATGATATAATGTATATGTTCGTTAAAAGCAAACGCATTACCCAGTGTGCCGTCACTGCTCACCATGACGAGCAAACGAATTGAGTCCCGCACACGAGTGGCGGAACGGCTCTAATGGACGCCGGCGGCGAGTGGCCAGTGGCGGGGTACATACTGGTGATGCTATACAGTAGCTGCTGTTATGTAGGCTGCTACGAAGCACAATAAATATATTGAGAGGGCAGGGTAGCGTCCGTGCCGCCGGCCGGCGTACGGGCACCAACAGTCGGCTGTGGCGCTGACAGGGTCACATGACCCGTGCGGCCTTTTGCAAAGAATCCTTCTCAGTCAGCGGGTACCGTCGTACCGTGCGGAGCTGTGCGAGTCCGGCTGATGACGCGACAGCATGGTGCCGATGCCGCGCCCACGGACGTGCCAGGGGAGGACAGAATACCGTGGCGCTCTCAAATTGAGCGCGCCGCAAAACCAAAGCTGAAGTTGTCTTTACCGCGAAATCTATGCGCTCGTGCAGTTTCTTCGAAACGGCATGGCCCGTCGTTCGCCGCAGCCACACCCGTCGGAGAGGCGTGACGAGACCCAGTGGGTGCATTTGCTGGGCGGCAGAGTTGCAGAGTCGATGCGGCAGATGCAACTCGCCTGCCGTTAGGCGGCGCCGAAACGTTCCCAGCGAGCTCGAGTCAGCGTCTGCTCGCCAGAACGGCCGATAGCCGAGATAACTGCGTTTTGGGGCTGCTTTTATTCGTGGAAGGAGGAATTGTGGCATTTTTTGTTTAAGCGGGAGTGGACGTGCGTTGTCGCGGTCTAGCCGATTTGATCCTAGCGCCGTGATGAAGCAGACATGCTAAACCACAAGAGGAATATTGGAGATACAGTGAGAAAGACGAAAGAGACCGACAGAAGAAGAGCGAGAGAGAGAGAGAGAGAGAGAGAGAGAGAGAGAGAGAGAGAGAGAGGAAGAGAGAGAGAGAGAAGACAGGCAGAAAGAGAGAGAGAAGACAGGCAGAAAGAGAGAGAGAAGACAGGCAGAAAGAGAGAGAGAGAGAGAGAGAGAGAGAGAGAGAGAGAGAGAGAGAGAGAGAGAGAGAAAGAGAGAGAGAGAGATATAGAGAGAGAGAGAGAGAGAGAGAAAGAGAGAGAGAGATAGAAATGAGAGAGATAGAGCTAGTGAGAGGGAGAGAGAAGAGAGGGGAGAGAGAGAGAGAGAGGAAAGGGGAAAAGAGAGCAAGTGTCCCCGACCACACATAGCAGACGTTCGTCAGCAAGAGTCTCCCGTTGCAGATGTCACAGTGTGCTGATGTCGATTGGCTGCCGTACCTCGGTGAAGGACGTGTGCAGAGCATCTGCGTCGAGACTGGCCCCGCGAAGGATCGCGAGGAGCGAAGCGACCGAAACCACAACAGCGCTTATCGGCCGATCGAGGCGAGCACCGGAGACCTGAGCTTGGCACGCTGCGACGCGAGCGCCACACGGCGGCGAAGGGCGCTCGTCTGGTGTCGCTGTCTCACCTGCTGCTGGTATGATTGCACCGTCTGGCGGCTGCGACTGACCAGCTCTCGTACGAGTCTCGCATTCGCAATGTGGGGGGGGGGGGCGCAGCGAGTATAGCGCGGCACTGAGGCTCGACCTGACCGCTGGGGTGCAGTGCAGGGCCCGCTCCAGCGTTCCATCCGAGAGCCTGCTTCAGCTGGGCCCGCAGCCACTCACGCCGGAGCCTCTTCGTCGAGTGACGTTATTATTCGCGAGTGCCGAATCGTCGCAAGCGGCTAGGCGGTGGCTGCGGCGGCGGCGGCGGCGGCTTCGGCGTAGGCGGCGGCTAGGCAGCGCCGCCTTCGCAGCCGCTACTCACTCTCCGTGTGCGTGCGCGCGCGCGTGCGGGAGAGAGAGAGAGAGGGAGGGAGAGAGCATCGCGCCCAATCGATAACCCTAATGATGGTCGTGACATTTCAGCACGCGTCGTCGCGTTCTATCGCCTCGCCGCGCGGCTGACCCGTCGCGGCCGCTGCGCCGGCGCATCCCGCTCGCCCATAACGAGGCTCGTTACGCGGTGGCGGCGGCTGCGCTGCTGCTCATTCCCGCCGGCGGCGGCGGCGGCGTGGAGATGATGGCGATGCGTGAGAGCTGCACCCTGTGCTTTCCGCTCGGGCTAATGGCGGTCCGGGAACGAACCGCGTACGTATTTGTTCGCGGGCGCGGCGCGAACATTCGCGGCGGGCGGGTGTGACGTAGCGAGCGG